>DWHP01000591.1:0-19071 GCA_018247895.1 Parnassius honrathi
AGTCATTTGTTACTAACACTACTATGGATTAATTTTGGTCCGAAATAAAGATTATTATTATTATTATTATTATTATTAACTAGGTAGTGAGTCGTGGTAGGTTAGCGCTCGCTGTAAATGCCAAAGTACGCATGCAACCCGGGTTCGATGCCGGCCGGCATCAAATATTTACCATGTGATCGGCGATAAAGGAAAACATCTAGAGATATATGAGTCAGCGTGGCGGATACTTGCTTGCCCTAAAACCCTTTCAGAAATGAGAGGAGACCTGTGCCCAGCCGTGGGACGTATATAAGCTGTAACTTACAAGGTAGTGCTCTGACTCTTTGACAAACTCATGTATGTACTTCTCATTGAGAGAACAATGTATTTTTGAGAAATAAAGTTTCATAGAACCAAAGTCTTACCTTTGAATAAAACCACTTAAACGGCACTGATAAATCCATTCTCAAAGATTCACAAAAGGTAACTGTTCTTCGTATGAATATGCGATTGGAACTGGTAAATACAGATGCGACAGTACGTGCGATAATGAAAGCTTTCCATGAAAATGTATTGTATAGATAACATTATTGGTGATAATTATTGTATGGAAGTGTGCGGTTAAAATCAGATCAGAATGTATATAATAAATAAACGTTTACGTGGTAGAACCATGCTGCAGCTATATTATGTTGTAGTAAGAGTAAGTGTAGAAGACCGGAGACCTTATTTACTGATGTTATGTATGTTGTGGCCCATAGACATTTTCATATATCCTCGTATAAGAATCAAAATACAAATACAGCGTTTTCACCCGCGAGGACTAAGATGGAATGAATCGTTTCCAGAAAAATGGGTCTCCGGTTTTCTACACTCATCATACAAAACATAGCAGCCTTAAACTTCTATTTTACGCTGGTATTCTGTGATAGAGCAGTGCCACCCCGGTCGAGCAGATCCATTTATGCCACCACCGTATATAGCTGCAAGTGGCTCTTCCACGTATAAAACTAAGTACCTACCTGTACTGTAAATATGTTTACGCACAAAACAAAAATATTATGATATATAAAAATGAAATTGCATAGGTAATGAATGATTTTTTGAGTCAATAAACAATGTTTGCGGTATTATCTCTTCGCAAACACTAAATTTTATTATTATATAACAGTATATAGGTGTGCATATTTATATTGCCGATGGAGAACTTAAGATAAAGTGAGGTTTGTGGTTGATAATTTATACTTGTAAAATTGCGAAATAAATATATGCAAAATACAATCTCTTTCGACCTCAACCTCTTTTGCTGAATAGGATGAATAAACAGGTGTATAAGATAAGATAAATTATTCACAGATACGAGACACAATTCTGTTGCTTTTATTTAACTGTTGTCCCTCAACAATGACCAGCACACAATATTGAACATAGACCTATTTGATGGTGGGAAGAATCCGTTCGATCCATCTTACAGTATCGAGACCATGAGAAAAAGGACTATGAGAGCACACCACCAGGATATTTTACAAAGGCGAAAAAATTTCCAGTAAAGACAGTTATAGTTTTATTTTTTATTTTTGCCTTATTACGTTCTATTAGAGAAGCTCATGACATACTGTAAACAGAGACGTGGGCTTTAGTAAAAAAAAATGAACATTGTTTTGGTGTTGTTGTTTGGTAAGCCGAACGTGGTCTTTATACATGTGGTAAAATTAAAAATTTTGTACAACCGACTTCAATATAACTGAAACGAGAACATCATTAATGTATTCGAAATCAATATTAAAGATAACTCAGAAAATACTAGTCAGATCTTGATTAAATTTATATAGGACCACAAGAGAAGCAACAGCTTTCAGATATAAAAAGAATCATCATAATTGATTCACCCAAAGAAAAGTTCTGAGGTAACACACGTAAAAAAAATACAATCGAATTGAATACCTCCTCCTTTTTGAAGTCGGTAAAATATAAAAAGTTAAGTAATAGCTGTTAAACGTCATTTCTAATGGACGCCGCACACGGTCAGTTCAACTGATCATTCCAACTGATCAGTGCAAACCAAAACTGTTGATATTTTCTAAAATATTGATTGATCTATAAATCGAAAATCCAATATTTTAAAAAATATCAAGAGTTTTAGTTTGAACTGATCAGCTGGAATGATCAGTTAAATGACCGTGTGTGGCGACCATAAGAGGCTTTTAGGGTAACCAAATAACCACCGTGTTACCGATGCGTGACGGCGGAATTCACTTGTCTTCGAAATACTGTTTAAATTTTTTTAGACATTCAGGTTTCCTTATGATATTTTCCTTCACCGTTGCGCACGTGATAAATCAGCACTTACTTATTGGTGCTGGCGGTGCAGAACACGGGTGGTTCGCGTGCTGTGATATTTACAGCGAGTGTTTAGCCTTACTTACCATTACTATGGTATATGACTTAAAGTTCATTTACTTTACGTGGTAAAGCCACGCTGCAGCTATATTATAGCTGTAGCACAAATGGGTCGGCTCGACCGCTCTCACAGAATACCAGCGTAAAATTAGCATAATGGTGCTGTGTTTCGTATGGTGAGTGTAGAAAACTGGAGACCCTTTTTTACCGGAAACGATGCATTCCATATTAGTCCTTACGGGTGACAACGCATCTGCATTTCGATTTATAATCGAGGAAAGTTGTAGATGTCCATGTGCTTCAGCAACCACTTATCATCAGGCGGACTGTGTGCTCGTTTGTCACCCTATCCTATGAAAAAAGTAATTATTTACCAAAAACCGCACTAACTACATATCCAAAATTTAGAATATTATTTCTATACAAAACGAGCGATTCGCCCCAGCTTCACACGGATGAGTTCTGGATCTCGAAAACAGCGCCACTTACCGGGTCCAATTATGAATTCAAACCATCCAGGGACCAATTTAAACACACACAAAAAAGTTCATCAAAATCGGTTGATCCGCTTTTGAGTTTTAGCGGGCCTAGGGGACAGCAATTGATTTTTAAATAATAGAGATTTTTAAATTAAAGGCTTGTTTGTTTTTAAATTAAAAAACTTAATATACACAACAAATATTTATTTATTAATATGTAAACACAAATGATTTATTTTCCAGCGATCATCATCATTACATCATATAAAAGGATATTTGCCATTAGTTGCCAAGCTCAACAAGTGGATTGGTAACCGTAGATTTTAATTTATTAGATGTCAGTGTCATGTAGAAAGAATGAATGTGGAAGGAGTGACAAAGCAAATTTATATTGAAGATGTGAACGGCAGAGTCGGAAAGGGATGCCCTAGACGAAGGTTTACCGACCAAATTAGCGATATTTTGTAAATGGGTCACATTAGAAGTACCCTTAACCGACAAGCGTGTATGCGTAGATATATAGATGTAAGGGAGGCGAGAGAAGTACGTCAGGATCGTGGCAAATGGAAGTCCGTAGACTCTGCCTACCCCTCTGGGTGACAAGCGTGAGTGTTTATGTATGTAGATGTTATTATAACGACACTGCTGCCCGTCTCCTGTTAACTATTGTTATTTATTACAGGACTTGATCATCTCCGAGAATTATTTTATCCAATTCAGTTCATACGTGATTGCGAAACGTAATAAAATATCTACATTTATATAATATTAGTACGGATAATATTGTTACGAAAAGAGTATAAATGAAATTAACTTCAAGTTAACGTGTTCAGTAACCGTCGGAACAACTAGGTAGTATTTTAAACCACAACTCAATAAGCTATTTTTAACTGAGTTAACTGCACTTTTGTTTTACACCTATCGCGCTCTATGAACTTTTAATGGCGCATTTATCGAGTGCTTCCCGTTCTAATTGAGTTATTTCCGGTTTAATATGGCGGTTTTATATTATGGACTGGTCTGTTTAATGATAAAATTAATGATTATAAATTAGGTCTGCCTACGATATCTGAGGTATGGTGAGAGATAAAATATTAATGATGATCTTTAAATATGTAGTAAGCCTAGTAAGCATTAAGCATTCCAAGAATTAAAATAAATATAAGAAACAATAAAATTTACTAATTAATAAAATTATCTTTTGATTTATATAAAGGTAAAATAAGAAGGAGAAGAGATAAGTAATGAAATTGTTTTATATAGAATAAGGGCGCGCTATTACTAAAAATAATTTATAGAATAACGAGCACATATTCCCCATGATGGCAAGTGGATGCTGTGACCCATAAACATTGGCATCTACATTTATCCTCAATGTAGATGCGTTGTTAACCCCGAGGAATAAGGCGTAATGCCTCGTTTCCAGTCAAGAGTCTCGGTTCTTAATACTCACTGTACGAAACACAGCAGCATAAATATGCTATTTTACGCTGATATTCTGTAAAAGTGTGTTCCCAGGTCGAGCCTAGCCATTTAAGCTACAACCATAACATAACTGCAGCGTGGCTCTGACACGTAAGATAGATATTTAGCAAAACTTTAAAGTTTCCGTTATGTATATTATAATAATAAGGGTGACAAAGGTTTTTCTGACTCCAGTTGCCATCTTCCTTTCAAACTGGGCCAAACATCCTCCTCAAGATGACAAAGTGTATAAAAAATTTAAACTCCGACTTCAGAAGCGATTATGTGTGCAAGAAAAACTTACGTTATTCTTTTTTGTTTGTTGTAATCAGTATTTACACATTATTAAATGTTTAATCATTTGAAACTTTTGAGTAGACTACGAAATATTACAACCTCAAAGTAAGAATTGAAATGTTATCAAAATCATTACATTTAAAATATCATGCCCCATTTTCCCAACCTTGTGGGTAAAAATTTCAAATTTACATGGTACCGACCCTGGAGCATAGCTTATTTTATAAAATACGACTTAAAATTAACAGACATATCACGTAACATACAAAAAACGACCAAATTTTTTGAAGTTAGTTAAAATAGAACTATCACCGCTCCTACCGCCGCACGTATCGTCATTATTTTCAAAGGACTGTTATTTTGTAACTGTGGCTTGTTTTTTTTTTTGTAGATTTAATCTGAACAGACGTCGCGTTACAGATCGCGAACAAATTCTCCGCATGTGATTCTCAACATAACCCAACTGCACCGTAAATCACCGTCCGTCCGTGAGCACGTCTGAGACAATGTACCGCCATTGAAGAGCACGTACAGTTTGCCAAATGCGGCAACGTTCGTACAATTGAACGTGGAAATATCTGGCCATTTATTTAAATCACGATTACAATGTTAACTTTTATAAAATGCAACGAAGTGAGTAAAAATACATTTTAAAATTAGTCAATCTAGAGTTAACCTAGTTAGCTAGAGTTGACTGCAGCTGTAGTACTATTATTTACTCTGTGGTTACGTGGTATGTTCCCTCTCATAGTCTGTATTCATATTGGCTCTATATAACTTTCAAACGCACGTGGTGAAATAGGTTTAATACGTGACAGCGGAATTTTGCAGTTATATTATGGTCATAGCGCGAATGGGTGGGCTCGACCGGGGAAGGACTACGCTCTTACAGAATACGAGCATAAAATAGCAGCTTAATGCTGATGTGCTTCATATGGTGAGTATAGAGAACAGGTGATCCTCTTTACTGGCAACGAGGCATTCCATCCTAGTTCTCTGGGGTGCAGATACGTTTTTTGCATTTTGATTCTTAATCGAGGTTAAATGTAGGTTTATATAGGTCAATGCATCCAGTTACCATACGGTTCTATAAAAAGGGCGTAAGGGGCACCGAGACGGTCTCGTAGGTAGTTGAAATACTATAATGGCAGGACTCTTTGTCTTGTCAACCTATTATTTCATCTTCAAGTGGGGGGTTTTACAAAGACAAGTAGTACCTGGACAAACATTCTGAGCCGCGAGAATTATTTATAGGTCACACAAATAATAATTGCTCCGTGCGGAATTCAAACCCGGGCCCATAGCGCCGCAGGCAAATAACAAGCCGTCAAAGGCAGTATTAAAAAACGAATGTATGTAAATCGTTACCCGTTAATAGTTTTCTCGGTAGTATACCATTGTTATATAATACCAATTATAACGTAAACAAATTAACGAAGTATTTTACGATTGCTATAGTTTGTACACTCAGCTGCAAGTACGTGATAAGGATGAATGTAAGTAATTGAGAAATTTATTTTGGTTGTACAACATAATTTTTAAACTTAATATAATATGATAAGTGAATACTTTCATTGTTTTAATAATAAACTATGTAGAACATTGTTAAGGAACTACTTATTTCTTATTTAAAATATAGCATTGTAATTTATGAATTATTAAAATTATTATTAGATGTTAAGTAAAAATCTCGGAAAAGGTTGGTATTTTTCATTAATGAATAATTTTTACGTGGTATAGCCATTCTGCAGCACTTATTATAGTTGTAGGACGACCGGGTCAACTCGACCAGGGTAGGATCACGCTTTCACAGAATACCAGCGTTAAATAGCAGTTTAATGCGGCTGTGTTTCGTATGGTGAGTTTAAACCCGTTTTAAGAGACCTTTTTTACTAGAAATGAGGCAATCCATCTTGGTCCTTTTACAACGCATTTGCATTTTGATTCTTAATTGAGGATAAATGTGGATGAATATGAGCCACAGCATCCACTTACCATCAGGTGGACTGTGTGCTCGTTTGTCACATTTATTCTATAAAAAACAATTGATGATGATTTGTTAACCATCCATACATCTATCTAAAACATATTATGATTTTTATTGCATTTAATTTTATTAATTCCCGACGTTTCGGATGCTTCACAGCACACATGGTCACGGGTAAGGGGACTGACGTCTTTGAAGTCCTAACGAAGACTACCTGTACTTTTAAAACGATACGATTCATAACCATGGTAGTACCAAAACAAAATCGCCTTAAGTACTAAAAATACAACTTAAATGAAGAATTTGAAAGTAGTTAGCCATTTATCTCCGCAAATTTAAAATAGTGGTTATAGGAAGCATCTGTCACTGCGTGCCCATAGGACGCGTTCGTATTTACGCTGTGTTTCTCACCACATGCGCCGTTTCCCATGGACTGGGAGATAAAAATACTCAAAATAATCTCGAGTAGCTTGACGTCCATCATGGTTGACAAATGTATGGCTTATCTTGTGTTATCTTCTTGTATATAGTAACTCATTTTCACCCAGTTAATAAGCATTAACGAACGGAATTTTAATCTATTTATATAAATAAAAATAAAGTGTTTGTCTGTAAAATTAAATAAGTGGTTTCTATTCAGCTACGGCGGTGGGGGTAGGGGTGGGGTATTAGCACGCTATTAAGACATAAATATTTCTGTCCGTCTGTCCGTGTGGCTTTGAAATGGATGAAGCAATTGTGATAAATTTTTACGAATAGATAGAGAGAGGGAGCAATGTCATGATGGTTCTAGGTCCAAGAAGGAGGATCTAGGCTACATTTTATCCAAAAAACTAAGTATTTTTTTTTGGAAAAACAAATGTGGCCTTTGATTATCTTTGGCATACATATTTATGTTAATTGTCTAATCAAAAATAAGGTATTATGCTCAGCATATTTGTTTTTATTCGATAACCGTATATTTTATCCGATTACAGGTAGGATATAGATATCTCAACTAGCTGTCTAGTTTCCTCACAGCTTTTGAACTATTTACCTAACTTTATCGGTGATGTATAATTTTGATGGCTTATAAAGAAAACAATGTTTATTTATAAATTTTTAATTATGGAACTGTTTTTCTCATCTACACCAACTTATTATTACCAAGTTAATTTAAATGTTTAATATTTTTTTAATTTGCTACGCAACCAATTTCACCATTTTAATTTTCGTAATACGTGTAGTGTGCTCTCAAAAAACCTATAAATTATTTCTAATACAAACGTTCTGCTTCATAAGATCTTACGTTCAATTAATTTTGGTATCCGATACTCGACAATAAGGACTATATTCCAATGAATTCCACGGAGATGTGATTCAGTCCACGAGTAACAATACTACTTATTACGACACTCGGCAGTCGGTTGTGTACCTCATCGTGAAATTATTCGTCTGTAAACATGAATCGATAGTCGTTATTTATACGTAATCGATGTTTCAGTAGTGCATAATAATTTAGCTCAGTGGTTCATTTAAGTTACATAATATGTGTTCTATTTTCAAATGGTATTCCTTCAGCCAAAAGAATATATTTAAATAAAAAAAAAAGTTTATTGAAATTTAATTTTTTACATAAAAAGTAAAGGTAAAGACATCAATTGATTTTATTTAAAGCAAAGTTATTTTTATAAGAAGAACTCTTGAAAATAGTCTGACATATAATCAAAATATATTATTAAAGTTATTTGTGCAAAAGTGCCTTGGTAGTGTAGATATATCACGTTCTAGGCGATTAAGGAAAATTTGCGAAGAAAATTGCATGTCTTACAAGATTAGTACCTAATTTGTCGAGGACATATTGTGAAATCCGCACACATGATGGATGCTATCTTGTTTTTCAAATCTTCTTGAAATTGAGAGGTGATTTGGGTCCAACATACGCAATATAGTATAAGACGTTACTTGTCTAGCGGCTCACCTGATGGCAAGTGACTACCGTCGCCTATAAACATTTACAACACCAGGAGAACCATAGGTGCGTTGCCGACCTTTTAGAAAGGAGTAAGCTTTTTTTTGGAAGTCACCATGTTGTATCAGACGGGAAAAATTGACAATGGCATACGAGTCCACAAAGAGGTAGTTAGAGGAAGAAAACTTCTAGTAAACGCACAGTGGTGGATCGCCAAGCATCCAGATGGTGGAAATGGTATCTTGAGTTACGTCGCGATGTGCGTTGATAAAATTTGGCGACTAGAATTAATCCGAACAATTCCTCAGAGCACTTCCCATGGTAGATACGATAGAAAACGCTAAGAAATGCAAAATCACTTCGGAGCGCCAAACTTTTGTCTAATACAAAATATACAAAAATCAAATTGTGTTTTGAACACAAAAGTGTGCTTGTTTATCTAAATATGCATAATTAATCATTTTCTAATTCTCATAATGACAATGACCACAAATCATGATAGACGCCAAACGTCCATTTAAGAATTATTACTTTTATAAAAAAAATTGTAACTTTTTGTAAGAAATTACTTCGTGTGAAGGCAACATTAGTAACAATAAGACAAAAATACAACTAAATCATTCTAAATTAGAGGTGATTCATCTAGAAAATTAAACACAATATGAATTATCTACGTAATAATACAGTAATTATGCTAATGAAGCATTTCACATTCATTAATGTAAATAAACTTTCGCGTTGCGCTCTTTAAAAATTTTACCACTATAAAGTCACATATTTGGGCAAATATTTTTACAAAGGATTTCCAAATATTTAACATTGAAACTTTCTAAAGTGATCACTTTTCAAATATTTGTGAATCACTTTTTCCAAGAGCTATTCAGTTCAACTTCAAGATCAAGTCATCATCGTTTGTCTATAAAAATGTTTTTGTTAAACCAGCTATTATTAAAAATTTACCATTGATTAAGAATCAAAATGCGATGTCTTCCCTGTGAACTAAGATGGAATGTCTGGTAAAAGGGTACCAGGACAGTAAGTTAATTTCATTGGTGCCGGCGGGGATCGAACCCGGGTTACTCGCGTTCTGTTACATTACAGCGAGCGTTAACCATCTGAGCTACCACGGCCAGGACAGTAAGAGGACAATATGGGAAATGTTAAAAGGATAATTAAAACGTGGTATAGCCCGCACATATATTATTGTTGTACCACGAATGGTTCGATTCGACCGGGAGTAGTACTACGCTACGCTCTCACAGAATGCCAGCATAAAATAGTAGCCTACTAGTGCTGGGTTACGTATGGTGAGTGTAGAGAGCCAGAGATCCATTTTACTGGGAACGAGGCATTCCGTCTTCGTCCTCAGATGTAGATATCAACCGACCACAATATCTACTTACCATCAGTTGAACTGTGAGCTCAGTTGTCATCCTTATGTTATTCAAAACAATTGATCTTATTTATTTTGATATACATGAAGTAGTTAATCTATCTCGTTAACGCTAAACATAAAAAATAAAAGTAAAGAAAACGCCGGGAAAAGCGACTAGCAACTCGCCCGCCAAGTTTGGCGATTATGGCAAATCTGGAAGAAGTCTATTTGAGCTATGGGGGCTTCTGCGGTTCTACGGCGACATGATTTAAAGGTGAATTCACATTTCGCATAGGTCTCGACGAGATACGCCGAAAAGTAAGAATAACAATTTTCGATATCTCGCTTAGTGTCCGAGATATCGATACTCGAAAATAACTTTTTTTACACAGGAATATTGATCCAAAGTTACTGCTGCAACGGCTTCGGCACTGCGGGAGATGAAGCGTTAGGAAACAGAATATTATCCTATTAGGTACTTTACGCTGGTGTACTAACTAGTGATATATCTAAAATTATCTTATTGCAATATTTAAAAATAGCCAGCTATTGTCTGTCTGTCGTTTCGAGTGGAAGCTTCCAACTCAAATTTCATGCATTTTCCGATGAGCTAGTGACGTGAAGTTTTGAACATAGTTCAGAATCGAATAACAATGTAGGAATATAAAAAAAGTCTTACAAATATGTATTAAATTACTTTCATACAAATTTAAAAAATATCACTTGTTATGTCTTTACAATGATATCTCGTAGTTCTGCGACGTATAGAGCGCATAACGTGTTTTATCTTTGATACTGCGCGAGAGGACAAACAGATCAAAGATATAACGTGTGCAAGGAGATAACGCTGCAGACTCTGATTATTGTCGAAAAATAACAATTTTAAAAATCACTCATGAAAAATGCAATTTTATTTTTATAACATTATATTTTTCCTTTTGTGTGAAAGTAATTATAATTAAGTACTTAGATTAGACTTACATTTGCTACTGTAAGAGGTTATCGATATCGATATTTATTTATTTATTTAAACTTTCATGCACCAAGTTGAACACATGGCGGACTTGATGCCTATAGGGCATTATCTCCAAGTCTAAATGTAGTGTGCCAAATATTTAAAAATTGTATACATTTGTGGAATACAGTTTGGGGAACTATAATAAGCATTGCCAATCCGCGTGACAAGCGTGGCTGTTTTGGCAAATATCCCCCCTATAAGGCAATCTGTAGAGGAGGCCTGTGTTTGGCAGTGAACTTTTGATATGCTGTAGTTAATGTGTGAATGAAATATCGGATTAAATTATTTATATTTGAGCAATAAACGTGCTTTTAAAAGTTTTATTACCTATTAAATATTAATCTTTTGTAACTGTAATGTGGGGCAATTATTTTTGAAAAATCATTTTTTTTTTACACTAAAATATTCACAGTAAAAAAGAATAGTAAAACCGCAAGTGTAATTTCGCAGGCATTATTGTCTTTTTAAATATATTCATTTACCTGCGAAATTAAGCTTGTTTTTCCTTGCGGATAATATAAAAAAAATATTTAAATTTGATTGACGCAAAAATTAAGGTTTTATTCGTGGTAGATCCACGCTGTTGCAGCTATATTATGGTTGTAGCACAAATGGGTCTGCTCGACCGGGGAAAGACCACGCTCTCACAGAATACCAGTGTAAAATAGTAGCTCAATACTGCTGTGTTTCGTATGGTGAGTGTAGAGAACCGGAGACCCTTTTTTACTGGATTCAAGACATTTCATCTTAGTCCTCAGGTGTGACAACGCATCTGCGTTTTGATTCTTAATCGAGGATTAATGTAGATGTCTATGGGCCACGGCATCCACGTACCGTCAGGTGCACCGTGTGCTCGTTTGTCACCCTCCATTCTACAAAAATGTTTAATTAAAAGTAAATACCGACTACAAAAACTAAAATTAAGAAAATAGTTTCCACACGAAGATTTAAGATTTAAGACATCGAAGAAATAATTTAATTAATTTTGGAAAAAATATTTTTGACCCTTTTGATTGAATTAAGGAATATCTCAAAAGAGATAGACAGCAGCATCTTTCCAATAATAATTCAAAATAATAATAAAAAACTGCGGTTGCCAACCCGCTAGTCGACTGTGGCAAATGTGGCAATATCCCCCAATAAGGCAATCTGTGAAGGAGGCCTGTGATCATTAGTGGACTTTTAGAGGTTGTAATGGTAGGAATATAATAACATACAAAATTCTAACTCTAAGTCTACAGTCTACGACATAGAATAGTCTAAGTCTAAGGTACGAACTAGAATGTTATCGAAACAGTTAAATTAAAAACTTCATCTCCTATACCACCATTAAAGGTAGTATTACTCCTTCAATTTTAAGTGGAAATACCATTGAAGTTATGGTTATTTCATAAAAAAACAATCATTTGAATCAGTACAGTCGCTTCCGAGAAATCGGTGAATACAAATAAAAACACATACACTATTAATATAGAACCCACTCCTTTTTTGAAGCCGGTTAATAGAATAAACTTCATTTATAATTTTACCTTTTATTATTAGTGTTCCTTTAGATCCTTTAAAACAGAAGTTATCCGAATGATTTTGTTAACTTTCAGCCCAGTGAAAGTACCCTCGGCGTTCCTTCTTGGATTTACGCACACAAAACACAAAAACACCACACACCTTCACAAAGGAAACACAAAAAAACCCACTTTATTTGTGTGCAAGTTAATCCTTAGTAAGCACAGAAAATCGAAATATTTATTTACCTATAGTCCTGTCAAAATTCTCTAGGTTTTATCGATTATCACGTGAAGCGATAACCGAGATATTTTGTAATCGAGTGCGCAAGAGTAACGCGCGACCACCTCAACGCACCGCACGTACACTAGTGAGAGGCGCGCGCGGAGCGGTCAGTCAGTGTTGCCGAGAAATAAATATTGTTGTGCCGTATTATTAAAAACATCAAAAAAAAGTTTTCTCTCAAATACATAAACAATATAACGTGTATATAGCCATTAAATGCCACGGAAGAGCCGTGGTGGCTTAGGGGCTGTGCGTTGTATTTTACAGTATGCGAGTGATTCGTATTTGATTCCCCAGCTGATTAACCACGTGCTCGTCGGTAAAAAAGCATCGAGAGGAAATCAGAATGACTGATAAATTAAGGGAAATTTTCGAAGACACGTGAAATTCACAAACGAACAACGCGGTGAACTCTCGCATGTAAACCTTCTCAGAGACAAGAGGAGGCCTGCGCCTGTATGTACGGCGTATTAAGGTTGTAATTTTATATTTTACTTAAAATACTATAGACAGCCCGAAAAGAGATGTGAATGTTTTCTCCTCTATTAAACTCTGTAAAAGGAAGAAAATGTTTTTATTGATAATTCAAATTCGGACTTTCATTTAACCTTGCATTTTGGTAAAAATCTATAGTATTACAACACTAAGGAGAAGGGCACCCGAACGTTGGACTTGGTGCTTCTGCTTGGAATGCAGTCGCCTTCACTCTCTCAGTCACACATGGATTTTCTCAAAAACCAAGACCAACCAGTTGTCTCGTTTCCTCCTTTATGAATGGTTGCGTTTTTGTAGTGTTGCCTTACAGTTTGCGCTAAGTTTAAAGACTGGGTCGGACAACAGTCTCATTTTTTTTTATTTGTTACTTTTGTTGCTATAACGCGTTCTTTTTGATCAACTGTTGTTCTTGTCCTTTTAGATAATTTAACGAATTGCATTTTCAAATTGAAAATTAAATGTTTCGGATCCTTTTCTTTTGTGCTATTTTTTTTGTGCGATAGTATAAATATAACCGGTACAAAATAATTGAGTACACAAAATATCAAAAGAAAATGAATCCTTGTCCGAAAAGCGCAAGCTTACAATTTATTAATAGTCTAGCTACATAGTAGTATCAAAACTATAGCATAGAGTCCTTTTGATTTTGATCTTAAAATGCTAAAACACATTTTACATTTTAATGATTTCTTAAATTTACGCGAACACTACACATTGAATAAAACTAAACTTTACATTTTGTCTACCGACTGTCACAGGGCTCCATGTCAGATTTAAATTTTAACACCAGACATTTATACGTGCTTGAAATCGAAAGACACTTGGCACTATCAGGAGTTATCAATCTAAAGTTACTGTATCAAATTCACAATTATTGCACACAGCGTATACTATAGTAATCGACTCAGATGCATTTTCTACAACAATTGTTAAATCAAAGTTTCAGATAATGCCTATAAGAATAAAGAATGTGCTTTGTAAAGATAAGTTATTATTTTAAACACTAAACTTCATAAAGACAAAATAAATAAACTTGTGGATATTATTACGTCAAAATTTATTTAAGGTATAACGCTAACGTATCTAGTTGTTCTGCTATCTCATATTATCCGTAATTTGGTCTGGTCGTCTAATATTTCATTATTTTAAGTTAAAATATAGAATATTTTTTTGAAATATCGGCAAATACTATATACTATATAACTTAGTTTCTTTCTCGTGTTCTTCAACCACTACACAAATATTGCGTAAACAAAAAAATAATAATTTGCATTTAAAGGCGTGTGTGTTACGAATTAACCAAATACGAAGAAAGCTCAAATAAAGTTTATAGTGTAATAAAGATCATTTAATGTAGAAATTTGATAGCAGTTCAATAAAAATATTAAACACTGAGGTACGAGGCGCTGAAGAATGTGAGAAGGTTATGAAAACTTTTTATTCAAATACTAACTGTCCCCGCGACTTCGCCCGCGTGTGACCCAAAATTGTTTTGAGCAGAAAACTAATTTTTTTTTCTAAAATAAAAGTAGCCTGAGTTACTCTTTATAACATCAGCTATCTGCCAGTGAAAGTCCCGTCAAAATGGGTCCAGTCGTTTCTGAGATTAGCCGGAACAAACAGACAGACAGACAAATTTTTTACAAATTGTGTTTTTGTTGTATACGGTGCATACGTGCATACTTTCATATGCATTTAGTAAGTAGCTGTTATTATCACATTACAAACAGACACATCAATTTTATTTATTTGTATAGATTAACAGCACGACCTTATGATGCACACTCTTGGAAGATGAGACTAGAGACCAACTGATGGCTCAAGGTCTATAAACGTTATATTCCACACAAGGTGATTGGAAGCAGCAATACCAGCGCAAGGACATCGATTGCTTATCGACCAGTCTGACCAGCGTGTAAGTGTTTTATGAATAGATTTTTTTTTTAACTCAAACTTAAATATTAAGATTTGACTATCACCGTGTGATGGCGCCGTTACAGATTCATCAATCCATTTCGTACTATGGGTGTCTAAAGCGGCTACTATGGGAATGGTCTTGGCTTTGAATAGATAGCAGTATAACGATCCAAGATCGGGTCGAACGTAAAATACACCATTGAAGTAATATGTACTACGTATAAGAACTGACACCGCTAACAAAATCTGTACGACAGTACGGGGCACTCGATCGGACGCACAGTGTACCTTTTTATGGCACAGATTAAGTAAGTAGTCCGTAGACTAAGTAAGTAGTAACACGTGTTGCAAACAACTAAGTCCCGGCACGTAGTACTATTCATAGATTTAGTTTATACTAAATCAATGGTACTGATATTTATTCTGTGGTCTCGGCGTCTCCTCCAAAGGTTGATTCGCGCTAGACCCAGTCGGGTCCGAGCTGAGTGTCAGCCGTAGTACGGTCACCGAGCCGGTCCTGTGCCTGAAATTACAAAGACGGGCCTCGACCGAGCAATTATCATTACGCAGTGATGCAGTATACTCGTCCGCGCAAAAATAGTCTCATAACTAGACTGCAATCATGTTGAAGTTTGACGATCCGGAATAAGCGGCTATTGCTACCGCTCTGGATGATGAAGAATCTGATAAATCTTCAACTAAAAGTCAGGAACGAGTTGTTGCCGAGCGTTGTCCGTTTGTCGGCCGTCACTTGGTTTTCGCTCGGTATAGCGTGAGTGTGTCCATACAAAATACATGTAATATTAGTTGACCGTGCTACGGTCGACACTCGGCTCGGACCCAACAAGGTCTAGCGTGAGTCCTCTTTAATACGTAGTACATATTACTGAAATGAAAATACCCAGCCCGGCGACGGGTACTACCATCATAGGCATAGGTATCTCATCATCATCATCATCATCATCATCATTACAGCCCTTCACAAGTCCACTGCTGAACATAGGCCTCCCCCAGGTAATGCCACAAAGCACGGTCCTAAGTCACCTGCATCCATCGACTTCCTGCACGTCTTACCAGGTTGTCGCTCCATCTAGTGGGGGGGTCGCCCTACACTACGTCCACCGGTACGAGGCTGCCTCTCGAGAACCTTTCTTCTCCTTCGGTTATCGGTTCTTCGGGCTATATGGACGGCCCATTGCCACTTCAGCTTACTAATCCGTTGGGCTATGTCACTCACTCTGGTTCTACTGTTGATATGCTCATGTCTGAGTTTATCAGTGAGTAAATCACTATTGTTTTGACAAATTTCGAACTGCTAACGCTTTATGGCACTTAATACATACTTAGTCATCTACTTGTGTTCGTGGTCGCTTCTTTTCACAGGGTCTCTCTACAGTTGAAACTTGGTGAAATGATGGCCCAGCTTTTTACACTTTTGTAAAGGGCTTTATAAATGCCAATAGTGAATAAACAAACTCTGTTCAACTGAAAAATGACTTACTCAAAATGTATATTAATATGACTAGTGAAATGAAATACACTTATTAATTTATTAATAATTCTCCTATTCGCAATCTTATCGTAATTCGACCTTAATAACACTTACAATAAATATATTTAAAAAAAAATACAGTAAATGTTGCTGTATATTTAGTTTGTTACGATCTTGCTTTAATAATACCCTGTTTGTTTCAGAAAATGCGAATCAACAGACTGCAAAAGCTGATGGGACTTACTCTTCGATACCTATACCGGTGATGTTAATACAAAAGGTACAGAACATAAACAAAATTTTGTTCACTTTTTTTTTCTTTACCATCATTCCGTAAACGGTCTACTGCTGGACATTTCTTATAGTAAGGATTCCTGAATTATTTGATGATTTAATGGTGACCAGCCTATATCCACGGTAAGTAGATGCTGTGACATCACGTTTAAATAATGCTAGTTTTCACGGATTTTATCGCGTACATTTAACTTTTTAAATATCCGATATTTCGAGCACTTTACAGCACCCATGGTCACGGGGGAGACTGAGATGTTCAACGTCTAGATGTCATAGTTAACCGCGGTTACCATAGATTAAAAAATGTTATAATATTATATTATAGTCGTGTAGGTGGCGGCAAGCGAATCCATAACCCTGAAACATTCCGTATGTGTCGTATGAGGCGACACAGGGAAGTGAAACAGGAGATGGGTAGCGTCTTCCAACGTGGTAGAGCCGTCCTGCAGCTATATTGTGGTTGCAGTACGAATGGGTCGGCTCGATCGGGGTAGGACCACGCTCTCACGGAGTACCAGCGTAAAATAGCAGCTTAATGCTGCTGTGTTGTGTATAGTGAGTGTAGAGAACTGGAGACCCTTTTTACTGGAAACTAGGCATTCCATCTCAGTCCACAGGGCTGGCAACGCATGTGCATTTCGATTCTTAATTGAAGATAAATATAGATGTCTATGGGCCGCAGCATCCACTTACCATCAGGTGGACTGTGTGCTCGTATGTCACCCTTATTCTATATTTAAAAAAAGAAACAACTAAAAACAAACAAAAAATTAATTTAAAAAAAACTCCGGGCCGCCTGCTTAGCGTGTCATATATCTCCCTTATGACCTTATGAGGCAATCTATTGCGTGGCCTGTGTTCTGAAGCAGACTTTGATAACCTGTTATGGATCAATGCATAAATTATTTCCATTCGAAACAATTCGGCTCTACAGCGAGTGAAACCGGGACTTTTTAGGTCGTGAGAAAATGACAGTTTGGAGTGCACTTAGTCATAATCACTGATTTATTTCAGGGAATACAAATCCCGGTATCCAGTAAAGTGTCCAACGGTGTCTCACCTAACGATGAGTCAAGTGTGGATACAAGTACGGTAAGTCATTGTTTTTGTTTAATGTCTCACGATAGGTTCGTTCGTTGCGGTTTATTTTTTGTTTTCGTACGTAGAGTCAAATTTATATTTATACTTATTGTTACATATTATTGTATGGGGGTAATTAGTCATTCGATTTGTTGAATGCTTTAATACATAAAGTTGATGACCGCGTGGATTATTGGTCGAAGAAAAAGAACCCCTAGTACAGGGTATGGCGAACCAATGGCACGCGTTCCATCGATGGCACGCGACACAATATTTTTATATTTTTGGTACGCCACCAATCACAAAGTTCACTATCAAGCATTATATTACGAATGAACACGAGTGATTCTAGTTACATCGTGGACTACTATTGCTAATGACGCATAATTCATTTCATCATCATCATCATCATCATCATCATCACAACCCTTCAAAGTGCACGCCTCACCCAAGAAATGCATTGTTGGTTTACACACTGTATTTAAAAGTTATATTTATGATATTATAACCTCAATATAAGTTATCATCATCAGTTCATCATCATCTAATCTGCAACAACAGAAGTCACACTAATGTTACTTTAATTTGAATTACGCATATAGTTGAAACATTTATTATTTTACATATCAAAATATATTTTGCAATGTATAATAATAAATGTCTCAATTCAAAACTCTTTATTTATTTTTCGTAGTAAATAAAGAGTTTTAAGTCGATAGTATTTAGTACTTTTATTTTCCCAATAAGCACGACGGCAAAATTATTTTACGGCACGTCTACTACCTAATTAAACACTTCTTTAGAAAAATGGTACGTTGATACATAAAGGTTCGCCACCCCTGCCCTAGTATCTCAAGCAACTTTCATTGAAATTAATTGAGATCATTATTTGAGAAAAAACACAAATTTTTAGTCTTTGGAGTAGACACAATGGAAATAATAGATTTTTTATTGCGTGCGACTGAGGTTAGCACTTGACGTGAAAGTTTTATAATGAGAAGTGATTAAAATTTACAAGGTTGAAGGTATATATATATTATATATATATATAT
>DWHP01000592.1:5000-19054 GCA_018247895.1 Parnassius honrathi
TTATAAATTTTATCATAAAAACTTTTTTCACAATATGGTATATTAAGAAACCTATTTAATTTTGTTTGTATTGTATTGTGTTGCTCGAGATCGTGCTAATGAACAGTGAATTTAGGCTGGTAAATTTTAATGATTATTTCATTATTGTTTTATTTTATCTATAACATCATTAGATACTACGACTGCGTAATTATTGATAAGTATACCTTTTTATTGGCAGTAACAGTTATTAAAACATACTTGTTATGCAAACTAGCAGTAATTTAACATATCTTATTTTTGTAAATATATCGTATATTCAACGTTTTAATAATTATAATGAATTATGGATATTTTTGATTCCTGTTCCTGATTTCCAGTTGTCCATTCCATTATACAGAACAAACAAGACTCTTAAAATTGATTCGATTCACATTTTTTTAACTTAATACTCATAGTATTCTAAATACACCACAAGACTGCACCTGTGTTTCATAAATTAATTTGTGAACGACAACTTCCGAGAGGTTGCCGCCGTCGATACCCTAGCGCTAATGCGTTATGCAACCTTGACACCCATTCACTTTGATTTACAATTATAAATATGTCAAATATAGGCTGTTTTTGATTTTTAGTGTAGATAAAACTAACTTAACCACATTACAATTATATAATATTGCCCACCTGAGGATCCACAGTAGTAACAAAGCCAAGTCAATATAATAACATTACACGTATTTGATAGCTTATCAAGTTACTTCAAATATTATTAATACAAACAGAAAAGTATAAACAAAAACAAAAAGCCTGTCATTCAACATAACAACTTCTTTTTTTTCCCTTATCAATTAAAATATTTTTGTTCTTACTCTCATTCTGCCAATGATGTAGTGTGTTTTTGGATGCTACACACGAGCATTTGAAGTCTTTTTTATGATGTAGGTGGTGTTAACCGGTCGACTTTTACAGTTTCATAGAACTTAAGATCAATTAGGCAAATTGGAGCACTTGTAAGTTTTTTTCATTCGGTATAATAAGCATTTTCAGACTAGTAAAGTTCAACCGCGTCTGTTCATACATAAAGCAGCTCAAATGCCTTCCAATCTCAATTCAATATCCGAAATAATGCAAACTTTTCTTTTATCCATCTATCCATTACAACCTATAAATGTTCAAATATAACCCTCCTTCATAGATTGCCTAATGGGGGCAATGTTTTTATTGTTTTGAGTTGTTATCAGGAAGGTGTTGCTGCACATCTCCCGTTTCATTTTCCCTCTGTCGCCTCCTAGGACACCTTCGGGATGATGTGGGGTAGAGGATATTATTACAGTTACACCGCCACTACACGGTTAAATTTTCTTTGTGCCTCCGTAATCTATTCACGTTTCTTCCTCCAATCTCCGGATGCAACTTGTAGATCTCACCTTAAAACACATTTCAAATATCCAAGCTGAGTCGTATCCACGTTAAAACTCAGTCATATTCTCATTCATTCTCTGATCGTCTGAACATGCACATAAATACACGGATAAAGCTTTTTATTATTTATAAGCAACCATTTAGCCATTTACTAATAGGTTAATACAACATACTTTCTAAATATCCTTTTGTCAGTTAGTGCACGCGCATATCACAGCAGACGTGTGGAATTATGGACCAGTTTTAATCGCTATCTTAAAATTGCACCCCTATTTATATTCAACGTCTAGTTACTAAGTACTTTAAGATTTTTAATAATACCTGGGCAGAAAGTACGGTTTCGTTGATATCATTGAGATATTCACAAAAAAATAATAAATATCTCTTTGGTTGATTTAGGGACAACAATTAAAATATTTTTTTTTATGTTTACCTGTGACTAGTTAACAAGTACTTAACTCAACAGAGCTAATCACAGATTTTTTAGATAAAGGTAAAGGATATATCAGTATCTTCTTGAACCTCGCCAAAGCCTTTTAAATCCTCTCTGTGCCTATCCTATTGAAGAAATTGGAAACCTTGCAAAACTTACATGTTAAAAATAGAGAGATCTCAACGAGCATTAGGTCCTACGTAAAAAAAACAGTGTTATTCGTTACCATGGATGTCTTTAATTTGTCTCATGTGCTACCTGTTCGCCAACTGTGTGGGTGTTCTAAAAGTAATAAAATCGTCAATGTCATGAAAACGCTCCCAATGTGCCTGACTACCAACGTCTTTAAAAAAGAAGAGTATACAAAATCCCTGTCGCTAACACCTACCACGTTTTCTCCATCCACGCACTTTATAACAAAATATCACGTATATACCATAACATCACAAACTTCA
The DNA here is from genome assembly GCA_018247895.1 of Parnassius honrathi. Lineage (NCBI taxonomy): Eukaryota > Metazoa > Arthropoda > Insecta > Lepidoptera > Papilionidae > Parnassius > Parnassius honrathi. The sequence continues at coordinate 7,290 of DWHP01000592.1, forward strand.
ACACCTCACAGGTGTGTGTGTGTATATTAGAAATTAGCTATTACTGTTTCACATATGAGGAAACTGAAGATCTATTTAAAAAAATAGCCACTGGAAGCACACACACACACACACACACACACACACACACATACGCGCGCGCACACACAAGTACGCACGCACACACCTGTGCAACCACTCACGCCTGCTCGCACACGCATATGCATGTACGCCCGCACACTCGACACACATACACACACACACACACACACATACACACACACACACACACACACACACACACACACACACACACTCATTTAAGTAAAATTACAGTTTGATATTTGTACTATGAAAATATCTTGTTGTTTTTTTTTCGCTATGTATGTATGTATATCATCATTACAGCCCTTCACAAGTGCACTGCTGAACATAGGCCTCCCCCAAGGTACGCCACAAAGCACGGTCCTGAGCCACCTGCATCCATCGACTTTCTTTCGACATCCTCGACTACGGCGCAACGTAATAAAACGTAATTTAGACAGTAGGAAATTAAGTTTTTATCGTGAAATTATTACTTAATATAAAACTAAATTCACAAGAAGATTTTAAAACTTAAACGTCTCTTATCACGATTCCAAATTATTTTTTTAATTAGTATATATAAGTAGCAAGAGAGGCAAACTAACTTTGTGTTAATTCAGTGATAGATTTATAAATAGTTATGAATTTTAAAAACCCACAGAGGATTCATTAAAATGATAAATCATCTTTTTTTTACTAGAGTATGGCTGATTCCGATCGTGTTGTCTACCCTGACGAAGTAGAAGAAGCTAAGAAAAACGCAACTGAAGCCAAAACTGTGGAGGCTAGTGAGAATGCTTCTGAGGGTATTTCACCCGTAAATTCGGATATCCAGACACGAAATATGATTTCAGTCCCACAAAATTGTCCGTCTGGCTACAAAATGGGGTCTGACGGTGTTTGTCGGGAAGTGTTTGATTAGGAAAATTTGAGCCAGTATTCACTTCGTAATATTTACATGGATATAAATAGTATTTTTTTAATCATGAAGCTCGATAGGCGAGAAATAGTATATTGCAAATAGTCTGTAAGTTTCAATATAATACGGAAGAAATTCTAAATAATTTAAGTTTAGGTTAGATTAAAAATATTTTTTATTATTCGTCACAGTATTATTATGTTCCTTTTATTACGTAAGATAAGAACTGTCGGTGTGTTATTTGGTGCCCAATGAGGTGTTAAAATAAATGAATTGGTTGCTTTTTTGTGCTTTTTTCCATTTAGATTTGTTAATACTCCCAGAACACAATTCAGGCCAGTCGTAATGACAGTATGTTTATACGTTCATTTTTTTAGAAATGTGTACGATTTTGGAAACAAAAAATTACTTTTTCACTGATAATAAAGACATTTTCTATATGTATATATTCGTAGATAGTATCGTCGTCAGTACCTACATGATTTCAAGAATATTATATTATTTTACATATAATCATAGAATACTACATATAATACATACATAGTATTCTATGATGTATAATAGACTAGCTGGTACTAGGCATATCGTTTTAAATTTGTAAGAGTTATATTGTTTAGTTAGGAATGGTAATACATTCATTGAAATTCAATGATATATAGCTTTTAAATAAATTTATTGGAACTCACTGTGCCTATAACCATCGCGCAAGTGCAAGCAATTTGTTTACAAAGTTTTACCGCAATCCGTTGAACGGAATGGCAGAGCATAAAATACGAACAAACAAACGTTATTTTTTATACTTATGTTTTAATTAAAGCCACTTTGAATTAATAATATAATAATTAATTTGAATAAAATTAAGTATGCATGGTCCATGATTCGTAATTAAAACTTCTTTTTTTTACACAATAACTATGACATTCTTAATTTAACAGTTTTATGTCATTCTATTCTTTTACTATCTATAAGTCCCTGAAAGGAGTGAGTTGTACGACTAATACACTCTCTGTGTGTTTTTGCTTTAATCGGTTTTGTAGTGGAAACTTCGGCTTGAGGAATGAACCACGAGGAAGACGAGACACTGAGGTAAATAACGATGAATAAATGGTAATGTTAAAGGCAGATTCTTATTAAATATTATTTCATTGACAATTATTACCCACAATATTGCTTAATTTGTACCAGATTGGTTAAATAAAAAAAAAACTCTAGGAAGGGGTGCCTAAATTTACTGATCTGCATAGAGGTCTGGTTCTATTCCCATGTAATATTGTTAGTTGTACGTTTAACCAAGCTGTAGACCTCCTTTTTGAACGAGTTCAAAAAACATGAACTTTCTATATTCAATGCGTATAATTTTAACGTATATTCACCGATTTTTCTGAAAGAAACGAATCAATTTTAATGACAATAAGATAATTTTCACACAATAGCTTCTGAAGTAGTGGACGAAGCCTTTTATTTTTCCATGCACTGTGCGTCTTAGCACCGACTTCGTTTGATTGTATTAAATTCGCCCTTTAATTATTTTGTTAAGTTGAATTTTTAAATTGGCCTACTAAATTGTTATAGTTTTATCAGAAAATTGGTTATGAAAATCTTCTGACTATAGTACTGTTATTTAGTCATAGTTACAAAATCAACATCCGTATCTACTACTTAACGTACTACGTACCACTACTTACGTACTTGAATTACCGTAATTAAAATTTAGAAGTTGAAGATTACGACGCACCATAATAAAAAAAAACCCATAAAGACTTATTTTTCTGCATTTTCAGACATTAGTTAATCCTTTTCATCTCGTAGACAATTCCAGCTTCAGAGAAAAGACGCTCTGAATAAACTGTAGGTACTTCTTTGCCACCTTTGCCTACTTTCGGCTATTCGGCCGGGAAGCCCACAGAATATTCGGTATTAGACGTGTGGCCGAATATACTATTAGTTGCAAATCTATATATATAAAAGGCAAACCTGACTGACTCATCTATCAACTCACAGCCGAAACTACTGAACGGATTTCGCTGAAATTCATGCAGACAGTTGTGATGACGTAGGCATCCGCCAAGAAAGGATTTTTGTAAATTCGCCCCCTAAGGGGTTGAAAAAGAGCTTATAAATTAGTATTGTAAACTTCTTCCATTAGTATTAAGTTTACCTCATTGTTTAAATCGTATAATCTTCTTAATTTAATTTTAGAACCGACTCGTATCGCTGGGTCTAGTGCGACCTGTATAGATAACATTTTATATTAAGCCCTTGCTGAACCATTATTAATATATCATTCAAAATTTAAAAAAAAGTCCCGTTGGATTTCTTGCTGGTTCTTCCCATGACGGAGGTTTATTTCGGTAAAGTAAAAAAATAAAAAAATGACACAATAGTTCAAAAGTAGTCAAACTATTTTATTCGAAACTTCATAGAAATACTCCTATTAATAAATGAGTAAACAAGTGTTACAGGCTCTTTCAGAATTCAACCCCTAAAAGGTGGAAAAGGGGTGAGAAATTCTGAAACACAACATGGGTATCGTTTTTATGGTTTATCGGGTCGCTGATCACGAAAAGAACGACTATTTCAAAATTCAACGTAGCAGACGGAAAATATTTACTATCATTTTGGCATTTTCATGGCCATTCATGACAAAACCAAAAGAAATACTTAGGTGCCTAACTATTTTGTATTGATCTTCAAGTTCCAATCCCTACCAATAGATGGCGTTGGTATCGTTTTAGAACGCGGTAACGTTGTGTTTTCTACGAACTAATATAAACCGAACGTTGAATGAGCGCATCAGCTTGTACCACATACGGCACCTATTCACTGTTGACGGATATTTGACTATACTTCGAATTTGTTTGCTTGCTTACAGTTTAAAAGTCAAAAAAATCCCGATGTACACAGGCAAGTTGTTGCAAATTACCAAACTGCGAACTCACAAGTGCATAGAGTAATTCAGTCACGGTATGAGGAAAACCTTACAGTGCGTTTATGGAAAAACAAGGTCCATTCCGCTATAGAGTACGATACTGATATTGCTTATAGAACTGACAGCAGTGTAGCCTCGGATTCTACGACACACAAATGTCGGTGATGCAATGCGCTGAAATGGAAGGATGAGTACGGTATGTGTTGCAGCGCTGGGAAATTGGAACTTGATCGGTTGAAACAACTACCTGCACCACTCTTTAGTTTGATTAAAGATCTACACGCCGATCATGAACATTTTATGGGTAATATTCGTAAATATAATGCCTGTTTCTAGATGACTTCCTTTGGTGGTAAACGGGTAACAGCCGATGGTTTTTTAAAGTACATGGCCAAGTCTACCATTTAATTGGAAGTATATCACCAGAAGCCGAACATGACGCTCAGTACCTTCAAATATATTTTATGTGTGAAGATGATCGAGAAGCAAAGATTCGATGCTCTAAATTTCCTAACTTAAAACCAAATTTAATCAAAAAATTTCAGAATATGCTGCATCAAGTGAACCCGTATATAAAATATCTGAATAGTACCATTGATAAAGTCCCTACTTCAGGGTCATACATAGTTGTCATACATGCTGATAAAAAACCACTAGAAGAACATAGATGTAGATAAAATGCACCAACCACAAATGAATTGGCTTTAGTGTTAGTGGATCAACTACATCGAGCATATGATGCGCTACGTTATCCATTGATGTTTTGTTGGGGGGGATGAAGGGTATTCAATCAACATACTACAACGCGATCCCGCAATTAAGTTGCCGCTTAATAAAACTATTTCTTCTGCAAGTTTCTATTCGTATAGAATAACGATTAAAGAAGGACAAAATAACTATTTAGTCAACTATCTTGCCCTTTTTAGTCAATATTTGGTGGATGAATACGCCAAAATAGAAACAAAGAGATTGAATTATATCAAAATTAAGTCAAATTACGTGCTGATAGTTATATCCATTTAAAAGATGCTATTGGACAATAAAACGCGGAAGCCAACTAACTAGGCCAAATGGTTGTCCTTCTATCATCTTTTACGGGGGGACCTAGGTTATGCACGAAAGAACACAGGACGCTATGACCTATGCTAGGAATTACGTCCGGCCTGATCTTATCACTTTTACATACAATATTCGCTGGGACGAGACGAAAGAGCAATTGCTTCAAGGACAACAATCTCATGATAGACACGATATAATTTCAAGAGTGTTTCGACTAAAGGTAAAAAAGATCATGGACTTATTGACAAGAGGCAAAATATTTGTTGTAATGCGATGCTATATGTACTCAACGGAATAGCAAAAGAGAGGTCTTCCACATATTCATATTCTTTTATAGTTTCACAAACGTATTACTCTGGATCGAATCGACAATATAATTTGTGCTGAAATACCAGATCCCAAACGTGAGCCAGAGATTCACGAAATCGTTAAATGTAGTATGATACATGGTATATGTGGAACTTTAAATCGAAAGTCACCATGTATGAAAGATAACATGTGCAGTAAACGATACCCCAGAGCAGTCATAAGGGAAACTCAAAAAATTCGACATTCGAGTACAAGAGACGTTTATTTAATGACGGTGGGTTCTCTCTTGATATCAAAGGCACAACCGTAGATAACTGCTGGGTAGTCCCTTATAATCCAGTATTAATAAAAACGTTTAACGCTCACTTAAATGTGGAATATTGTCATTCGGTGAAATCAATAAAATTCGTCTACAAATACGTAAATAAATGTTCAGACCAGGCATCGTTTGCATTAGGGAATGAGAAGGATGAAGTTAAAACCTACACAAGTGGAAGATATATAAGTTCATCAGAGGCAGTGTGGCTAATCCTTAAATTTGCAATTCATGAGCATTTCCCTCCCGTAGTCCACCTCACTGCTCATTTGGAAAATGGGCAAAGGGTTTATTTTAATGTTCAAAATCTGCGTAAAAGAGTGAATAGTCCTCCAACAACCACACTCCTATCCTTTTTCGATTTGTGGAAAGTGGATAACTTTGCAAAAACATTGCTTTACCTAGAAGTACCTGTATACTACGTTTTGATAAAAGAAAGTTCCTAAGGAGAAAGAGAGGAGCAACCATTGAATGCTGGCCAGGATTAAAAAAGAGCACGTTTTAGGCAGGGTTTATACTGCGCATCAGAAGAATGCAGAATGCTAACTTTCACATGCATCTTCATGATCCGGGGCCCAATTTCGTTTGAAGCGTTAAAAAATGTAGATGGTCACGTATATTTCACGTCCTAATCAGCGTGCAAAGCTCTCGGTTTGCTTGAAGATGATCAGCATTTGTTCGCAGCAATGAAAGAGGCGGCACTTTGATCGCACGGGATCTTTATACGATTATTTTAGTTTTCTGCCAAGTGTCAGACCCTTTAAGCTTTTGGCATAAATTCGAAGAATACCTATCTGAAGATTTTAAAAGGCAATTAGAAAGACAAGGAGATGTTGATGTAGAGCACGTAACAGATGTGGTATTTAACAAATGCCTTTCGATAATAGAAGATGCCGTATTAGCGTTGGATGATCGGCTACTAAAAGAGTATGGGTTTCTTCAGCCAAGCAAAGAACAACAATTTGAAAATAGAGAGTTTCTTAAAGAGACAAGTTACAACTTAGCATCATTAGAAAACACGGTTAAAAATAAAGAAAGGATCACTGAATAATGAACAAAAAGCAGTTTACAATCAAATTAACACAAACATTGAATCAAATGAAATATTCTTTTTAGATGCTCCCGGTGGAACAGGCAAAACATTCATCATAAATTTGCTATTAGCAAAAGTTAGAAGTACTCGCGGCATTGCTTTGGCTGTGGCTTCTTCTGGAATCGCAGCTACACTGCTTGAGGGTGGATGAACTGCTCATGCTACCTTCAAGTTTCCACTCAATTTAACAATAGCTGATACTCCCATTTCTAATATATTGAAACAAAGTAATTTTGCTAAAGTATTAAAACATATGAAAATAATGGTGTGGGAGGAAATAACCATGGCTCATAAGGGTGGCGTAGAGGCTTTAAACGGAACTCTACAAGATATAAGAGGAAATAAGAAGTTAATGGGTGGTGTAACGGTTTTGCTGGCTGAAGATTTTAGACAGACTCTACCAATAGTGCTAAAGGAACGAGAGCAGATAGAGTTAAGGCGCGTTTTAAAAGATCCACTTTATGGCGTCTAATTAAAATCCTAAAGCTCTCGAAAAATATGCGGGTACACTTAAAAGAAAAAGTGTCTGCTGGTGGATTTGCGAATCCTCTACTTGAAATCGGCAACGGTGATTACCCATGGCAGGCATTTACATTACAGGAGTTATTTACCCAGATATTGCTCATATCCACGATAAGCCAATAGAATGGTTGTGTGAACGTGCCGTACTAACCCCGAAAAATGACCAAGCGGCGGTAATTAACGATATACTGTTAACATCTTTTGAGGGGGGAGAAATGGTTTACACGTCAATAGACTCTGTGTTCAACATAGATGACACAATTTACCAATTTGTCGAATTTCTTAATTTACTGAAACCATCGGGTCTTCCACATCATAAGCCTCTTCTGCGCGTGGGTACTCCTGTTATGTTGTAGCGAAACTCAAAATCTCCTCAACAATGCAACGAAACCAGAATTATAACCGGATGTGCGCAGAGGGAAACTGTATTTGTACCAAGAATACCCTTGATCTCGAATGATATTCCCTTTGAATTCAAACGAATAAAGTTTCTCCTCAAAGTCTGCTTTGCAATGACTGTAAACAAATCACAAGGGCAGACATTGAAACGTGCGGGTATAGACTTGAGAGAAATTTGTTTTTCACACGGGCAATTTTACGTGGCTTGCACACGCGTAGGCTCGCTCAGTAGTATGATAATTTTGGCACACAGTAATAGATTAGCAAAAATTGTAGTGTATTAAGAAGTTTTGTAGTTTACTAGCTTTTGCCTGCGACATTCAGTTATAATTTTGACTTGTACCAGCAGACTCTTTATCACGCGGGCAAAACTAGTCTAATATAAACTATTTCTGTACGGGTCGCAGTACAATTACGGTAGGTTATTGGTAGCTCAGATGGTTAACGCTCGCTGTAAATATAACAGAACGCGAGTAATGCATGTTCAATCCCCGCCGGCACCAATGAAATTGTTAATAGCAATTTTGCAAAAAAAATTATGCAAAAAAAAAATATTTCGAAGGCATGTGAAGTTCAACATGCATTGGGGCAGCGTGGCGGACACTTCCTTGCCCTAGAACCCTCTCAGAAATGAGGGAAGGCCTGTGCCCAGCAGTGGGAGGTATATAGGCTGTAATTTTACTTTTTTAAGACACATCGAAATGTGGCTTCGGGCTATCACCGTACTAATCCAAGTAAATACATAAATTCTATAAAAACTTAAAAAACGCCGTCATAAGGTCTAAAATTGCGTAGCGCCCGCGACGATTAAGACCGATTAGAAATATTTTTAAAAATTATTGTTTTAAGTAATCAAAATAATGAGGAAGTAAATTATGAATATTGATGTTATGAATATATTTGAGTGATTCCCAAGCATATATGACTTTTATGAAAACGATATCGAGGTCAGTAACGCGCTCTGGTATGTTGCAATAAGATTTGCGAACCAAACATTATAATTTTTTTATCGTTGTTCCTATCGGTTTTTCTTCTTTCGCACGGTGGAACCTCTTTTCACCCGACTTCAAAAAAAGAGGAGATTCTCAATTCGACTGTATTTTCTATGTGTTACCTCAGAACTTTTTTCTAGGTTAACCGACTTTGATGATTCTTTTTAATTTGAAAGCTTTTCATGTAGTCTCGTATAAATTTGATCAAGATGTGACCATTAGTTTTTGAGTGATCCTTAATAATGCGCATTTAATTAATTACGACTACATTGATGAAATTCTCATTCTATTTATATTGAAGTCGGTTGTACAAAATTTTGAATTTTACCACTTGTGTATTTTCGTCATATCATTTACGTTATATGTTTTAATGTTCGTTTTTTGCGGAGGTTTATTTACCATTAAAAAAACAAGCATGTTCTAATAATTAACGATCATTTACTTTAAAATACTCATATAATTACACAATAATCTATTTTTAAATAATTATTACTAAGTTACAAAATTAAACATTATATTAATTTCAACTTAAAAGAATATCATCTACTTAAATTATAAATAACCGAGCGTAGCGTAAGTTTTAACAAATGGAGCATCACTCTCGCAGGAATTCCTGAAAAAGAAAAAAAAACATTTTAAGATATAATATGTCAATTGGCATAATTATTGTAATAGTTTAGTCGCATTCTAAATTATAAAATACTTTCATTCAAGGGTTTCAACATTTTAGACGCCCATTGAATAAAGCCCAACTATTCTAAGCAAAACAAAGCTCAGTTAACTTTGTTGATATGAACTTATGAAATAATTCTTTTGTACACGTAAAAAACTCATTGAAATTTAAAATCTCTTAAATAGTCGGCTTCAAAACGCTTAAGAGCAATGGCACTCTAATTAAAGTGACGAGTCTGCCGCGGAACGTACCGGGGATACTTTTTTTCTCAAATTCCACTCATGCGTCATACGCAACGATTTTCCTTTTCGCTTAATGTGAAATTTGCTGTCAGCGTCGCGTCTACTTTGCAATGATAATTATGAAGTACAGAAACATTTCATACGTGAACCCTTAAACTAGCTGATTTTTTTAAATTTAGAATTAGGGTGACAAACGGGCACACAGTCTAAAACTGACGGTAAGTGGATGCTGTGACCCATAAACATCTACATTTATCTTCGATTAAGAATCTAAACGCAGATGCGTTGTCATCCCTGAAGACTAGGATGGAATGCCTTGTTTCCATTAGAAACAGTCTCCAGTTCTCTACATTCACCATACGAAACACAGCAGCATTAAGCTGCTATTTTACGCTGGATTATGTGAGAGCGTGGTACCACCTCGTTCGAACCAACACATGCCTGCTACAATCATAATACATATAGCTGCAACATGGTTCTACCATGTAACTACCACTAAATAAATATATCGTAATGAATTCCGCTTTTTACACTTAATGTATAGAAAAGTAGAATTCATAACGAGGTATTTACTGTTTAGCTTATTTTTCTTTCGTGTTAGCGATTCGTAGGACTACTATGTAAATATATATAATAATAGATTTTTAGCGATCATATCAGTTAAAAATATGCTTCCTAGTCAATTATATACGTAAATAAGGGATAACTTTGTCTTAAATAACAAGGCCACTTGATGAAGGAGAACGAAGTCGCGTTTTAACGCGCGTTATACATTAAAAAAAAAAAACAATGTTTTAGGTAACATTTTTTTACAATGATAACGTATGTTATGGATACCATAATTTTATAATAGTATATAATCATATAATTTATAACGGCGTTGTAGCTTGATAAGATAAAGTAATTCTAAGCTAGTAAATTTTACTTTTCTGTTCCTGTTTACATATGTTTAACTTTCCATTTATACATTCGTAGTTCGAAGATTATTTATTTTTTATATATCGTGTAAAATGAAAATTATGCACTTTAATATTCAATAAACAATTTTTTCATTAATTTTATTTAATTTTCTTTCAGTATTTTATATCTGGTAGAGCCACACTGCTGCTATATTATGTTTGTAGCACGAAGTCATTCGTGACTTGGCAAGACCGGGGAAGGCAGAATACCAGCGTTAAATAGCAAATTAATGCGCCGTGTTTGGTATAGTAAGTGTGAAGAACCAGAAACTCTTTTCACTGGTAACGAGGCATTTCGTGTTAGTGTTTAGGGGTGAAGACGCATCTATATTTTGGTTCTTAATGGAGGGTGGATGTAGATGTTTGTGGGCCACAGCAGTCACTTACTATCAGGGAGACTTTGTCTTGTTTTTCCAGTCTCAACGGAGTTTAGACATCTGCGCAAAACAAGTTTATAATGACCGGTTGTACTCGTATGCACAAGCACAAGTGCATTTTTAATTCCCACACTCCCTTTATTCATTTATAGTCCGATGGGACTGCAAACCTACACGTCGGGAGGGGGTGAAATACCGCAAACTTACCTTCCTCTACTTCTGGGCTGTTACTGAGAATTTTTTGAAAGGGCCGACCCGGGTTCGAACCCGGGAACTCATGATCAATATCGCGTTTACGAACGCAGTAGTCTAGTACCGATCAGATAAGAATGTGTCATCCACTAATAACTTAATTAATCGGTCGTAGATGCAAAGACCGCATGTGAATGTAGACTAATATCTGATATGTTCGTATCGCATTGCATGCACCAACTCTCACATTCCTCGGTGCGCTCAATATACACGTGTTAGTATACTAGCTGTTCCCCGCTACTTCGCACGTGTGTTTATTTATAACCATTTGATTTCATGGGTTTAAAGTTTTTTGCACGGAACCCTAATTCTTTTTTCTAAATTAATAATAGTCTATGGTACTCCTTATGACATCAACTATCTGCCAGTGAAAGGCCCGTCGTAATCGGTCCGGTCGGTTAATGTAACTATTCCGACGGTTGTTGTGATATTCTTTAGACAACTCCTGAGATTAAAATATAAACATTTAATAAAAAGTAAAAACCAATTATACATGGACCACATACATACCCTTCAGCAAATTGTACAGAAGTCCAAACAGTACAATCTGCTACTTTGCCCAGCGTATGTGGACTATGAAAAAACCTTTGATTCCGTCGAAATTTGGGCGGTGCTACAGTCTCTTCAGCGGTGCCAAGTTGACTGTCGGTATATCGAAGTG
>DWHP01000593.1:0-19045 GCA_018247895.1 Parnassius honrathi
CCCCGGTCGAGCCGACCCATTCGTGCTACAACTATATTTTTAATATAACTGCAGCATGGCTCTACCACGTATAAAAGTTTTATATAAGACTTTTATAGACTTTGATGAATGGATAGACGAAAATTTTAGATAGCTGTCTGATTCAGTATAATACATAATGATACGGTATAATAATGTTCTCCATACCTAATTTCGGTCCTAGCCTACCAAATTTCAGCGTAAACTGCCAATTGTGCAGCTTATTTTTTTAATTTTACAGAATAAGGGGGCCAAACGAGCACACAGTCCACCTGATGGTAAGTGGATGCTGTGGCCCATAGACATCTACATCAATCCTCGATTAAAATTCAAGATGCATTGCCACCCCTGAGCACTAAGATGGAATGCCTCGTTTGCAGTAAAAATGGTTTCCGGTTCTCTACACTCGCCATACAAAACACAGCAACATTGAGCTGCTATTTCACGCTGGTATTCTGTAAGAACGTGGTCCTTCTTCGGTTGAGCCAACCCATTAATGCTACAACCATAACATAGCTGCAGCAAGGCTCTACCACGTATATTATACATTATAAAGCTTCATATTATAGTGCACTAGTGTGGGCAAAAGCACAAATAAAGTGAACCTGTGCCGCCATCACTCACATAGCCCGATGGGACGGTAATCCGAAACGACCGGAGAGAAATAGAGAGTAGGATCAACGACTTAACGTACTTTTCGAGGCACGGGGGCGTAACACCGTCTACTTCCTGACACATGATATTTCTCTTCTCCGCCGGGCACATGGTAAATCAGCATTAAATATTGCGTTTATTGATTTCATGCGTGCCGGCGGGGGTCCAAGCCGGGTATTCGGGTAACGAGCTTTAATGGATTTTGATATGCAATTTTTTTTTATAGGGTAAGGGTATTCAAACTGATTTTAGAATGTAATCATCAGACTCTAACGCCGAAGCTCGAAACCTTTATGAAAACGGTCACCAAGCTTGCGGGAATGTATAGATGTAGGTGGAGCACGACACAGTTACGGTACAGCTCATGTTTTACTTTATTTTATCCCTTTGTTTTGACACGTTCAATGATGGAATATAAGATTGGTTGCCGTTTACTCTGCCGTTTTATTCGTTCCTGGTACTACGTGCTTTACAAACACACAAGGCCTATAATAAAATTAGAACATGATGTCTGTTATTCAATTCTTATATTCTTAAAATTCAGTTAAAAATTCCCAAAATGAAGGGCTAAGACTTATATGTGACTTAAGCTATCTGTATAAAACATAAAAAAATCTTTCTACGGACATACCGTTATAGACTGAAACCATCCAACCGATATTGATGAATTTTTTGTGTGTGTTTGAATAGATAGTTTATATTCACATTTGGACCCGGTAGGTGGTGCTGTTGTCGAAATCCAAATATCACCCGTGCGAAGCCGTGGCGGATCGCTAGTTAATGAGTAATTTACACAAGCACAACAGCAATTATCTTTAGGTGTAGTCGTGTAGGAAAATCTTTGTTTGTCACACTTGGGTTATTGATAGTATAAGAACAGAGGGGTTTAGCTTTCTTTTGAACATGATTTAACCCAACAGAGCTCCGTACGTTATTAATTCAGTAAATTTGTATTAAATATGTAAAAGAAATAAATGTAATTTAAAATTTTATTTTTAAAAGAAAAAGCTATTTCAAACAGTAATGATGATGAGAAATTACAATACAATAATCTTTAAGTATTTGTTTTTGAACAGATTAGTTCGAAATTCGAATTATACATAATTAATAAAACGATGGCGCGAAAAGAATTGATCAAAAATGTAAAATCCTTTAACAAGTTGAGACACAAATATATTATTATCTGTAACGAACATTCAATGACGTCATAAAGGTAAAAGTATCTGCTTGTCATAATACTTTAAATTTATTGCAACCGCGTAAGTAATGCGGAGTAAATCTTCGGATTTGCATTTACGAGCTTATGTTGATGGAACTTAGTTTAAATTACTGCCGTGTACGGGAAATGTTAATGAAGGCCTTTTGGCTTATTTAGCTAAAGTTAACACCTGTCAAAAGGCGTATGTATTTTTTGAACAATATTATTAGCAAACCTGGCTCTTAATTTAGTTGATTTAATGTCAGCCTGCAATAGATAAAATAATACGATTCTCATACATATTATTATTTAATCAGTTTTATTTTAGTAAGTTAGTCAACCGCATCGTTTAGTGTTCGAAGTTTACGACTACTGGGCCCTATACTTCGCTTACAGGTACAAGACCACCCGAGAACCCTTCCTCCCCTGCCTAATACTAAAAATAATAATTGTATCAGGATATTTTTGTAACTGCCTCAATAATTGCAACAAGCATCGTCATTGAAAATAATTTCAATCAGTTCATTCAACTATGCACAGGAACTCATTATGCACTCCCTTTAAATAACTATTGAAATATTTTATAAATGTATGCAGATTTGCGAAGGTCACATAGTTGAATAATTAAAGAAGCATGCATTCATGAATTCATGGGGAAAACGTGTGCGAAATGTAGATTATATACGCCTGGTACCAAAGCTTCGAGTTCAAACGAAGAATTTTTTTTGTAGAAAGACTATATTTATTACCGGCAGCATAATACTCTTTTTAACTTTAAATTACGTAGAAAGGCATACTTAAGGCGTATTAATATTAAGACTTCTACATAACCAAGAATTTTTTCCTCTAATCTATAGTAAATCGTTTAAAAATCCACCAAAAACCGTTCGGGGAACCAATCGAATTATCTTCCGAACGATTTTATGCCATGCGCGTCAGTTTACGATTGCAACAGTGTTGCCAGTGACGGGACTCAGTTGATTTATTGGGAGTTTCATGAGGCAACGGTGCGAACTCGGCGATTTTGAAATGGCAACTCATTTCAAATTTGCTTGCATTTCACTCGATACTTTGTTATGGCGAATGAAGTTTTTTTATTGTCCTTGTAGGTCGTACTTACAAATGACGGACCGCGTGAAGTAGTTCAACAAAATGCGCAGTAAGTCAGATAAAACTTATTGCCCATACAGGCAACTGATATACTTTGTATTATTTTGTCGTCAACAAATTTACAAGTCTACCGTAACAGAATCTTTAGAATAATACGATATCAGATATGATGAAAAGTTGTAGTAAACTTCATTTCAATAACATGCAAATGCAATGCAACTTTAAAAAGTTAAAAACTAATTTCTATTTATGCTATAGTGCCAAGAACGCTGGCCGCGTTTCCTAGCTGAATGGCCATACTTAGCTATTAAGTAATAAAAAACAACTTTCTTATTATTTGTGGCGTAGACTGATGGTACATATTAAAGTATACACTAATTCGCTATAACGAACTATGTAAAAATAAATATGTGAATCCGGGACAAAAGTTTTAAAATTATTTCATACTGAGGCAAAGTCTAATTCGTAAAGATTTAACTGAATTAAATAAATATTTAACAAAATTTTGATATAATTCTTAATTAACACGTTTAAGAATTACCAATATTATTCTTCAGTATCAATATGTGTGAGAAGGCAGAAGATTTGTATATCTTTTCAAAGGTAAACGTAATATTATAATGACAATTGAGTACACATACTCCAATCCACGAATCGTATATCAAAATTGCTAAATTAATGCAATTGTTTGTTGCAAAATGCATAAAAATGCAAAAAATATTTTTGTCTCTGTACTCCTCCTATTTTTGGTGTTGTAGGACGGCAAAGCTTAAGGAAGTAAATACAGCAATTTCCTTTATATCTGTTTTAAGTAAATCCTTACTATTCAATTTTTCCGTGTGTAGCTTTTTTAGAGAGCTTTTTTAGAAGAGAGGGCTAACGAGCATGCCGCTCACCTGATCTTACGTGACTACCGCTGCCCATGGATTACTGCAAAACAATACTCTTACAATAGCAGGTTCGTTGCCGGCTATTATAAAAATAGTAGGCTAGGCTACGATAACCGTTTTCACAAATTTCAAAAATATCCCTTTCGTTAAGCTGTGTTAAGTTTGAAGTAGGTACGAATACGGTTGGTATACAATCCACAATGTTAGAATCTTATATTAAAATTGCTAAATTAATGTAATTGCTGAAAAAAATCTAAAATTCTGCAAATTATTCCGACTCAATTGTATAAAATAACTCAATTACCACTAGCTACCAATCACCATAAAGATACATTTTAAAAATAGTACGTGAGGATAATATGGTCATCCGGTTAATATGGTCACTAACTTAAAAACTACAACCTTTACAGCAGATAGTTTGTCTCCTGTACTTGTAAGAATATTTAATAAATCAATCAATCTGATGGTAAGTGGATGCTAAGGCCCATAAACATCTATATTTATTCTTGATTAGAAATCAAAATGTAAATACGTTTTCAGCCCTGAGAACAAAGATATTGGTTTGCTGGTTCTCTGCATTCACAATATGACAACAACAGCAATAAGCTGATATTTTACGCTCATATTCTGTAAGAGCGTGATCCTTCCTCGATCTAGCCCATCCATTTGTCCTACATCCATAATTTTGCTGCAGTATGGCTCTACCACTTAAGCTCTCATACGGCTTGTATTTTCAAATAATTAATATATACTTGCATCATATAATATACGAGTATCTTCCGGAAATTCTTATAGACCTTAGTTAGTATACAATAACACATTACACGCAAATGTCTCAGTGTAATCACTTAGTGTAAATTATAATCGTTTAAAACATTATTTACATAACGGATATTCGAAAAGCAGCTATGTCGTATAGCGAGGTTAAAGTAATTTCTACACGGAGAAATCGGGTCCGTACCTAATCCGAACTCGATGGAAAGGTGAGCGTTCACAGGATTGCTATTGGCAAGTGCTAAACGTACGGCTTGCAATTTGTGCAAACTAGCAAGATCTGTACGTGATGATGAAAAATCGACAAATCTTTATTCAAGTCCTATGATATTCTGGAAACATAAAACGTAGCTTCGTTACTAAGGGGCAATGTTTTTTTTTAAATTACTGTCATAATTTTGTTTTATTTTCAGTCATATGTAATTGATTAATGCCCTTATAAAATATTTAATTGATGTAAATTTTTACTAGATTGCTTTTACTGTTTTATTTTGCTACCAAGACTTTTCTCTAAAACAATTTGATTAAATTTAACGTAAACTCTACAATTTAACCCGTCATTTTAACAGATAAAATTAACATTTTTTTTAGTTAGTCTAGATAAATTGCCAATAAACTAATAGGCAGTCAAAATAAATGTTTATTGGTTTGTGAACCATTGTCAAATTCTTTAAATTTATGAAAATTTAAAGTAAATATTCTTTACATAAGACTCTGAATTTGAGTTTGTATTGAGATCGGTTTTACTTTTTTTGTTATAATTTTTTTGTGTTTTTCTTTCCAGGATAAATTTGCTCAAACAACTATGGGACCGTATGTCCCCGCAATAAACAGCGAGAAACATGACGCCTGCCGCCGTTTTTGAGCAAAATATTGCACGTTAATTTAACACAGCCGGGCCGGTCATTTGTGGTATACGAGCCCGCCACGCGGCCTCACAACGCCTCTTTTTACCTCTTATTGCCTCTTTCAAGAAGCACGTTTTCGCGCCGATACCACTCGTTTTGGCAATGTTGCCTTTTCATTTCTTTTAAAAATAACAGAGCCGAGTGTTGTTTCCGTTTTAGGTTTTTTGACGGTAGAATTTAATTTCGATAAGTTTATTTGACGAAGAAACATTAAAGTTACCGCCACACACATATTAACCTATTACATCGGCTTATATGTCTTATTTTAAAGGATCAGGGTTATAAGCATTCAAATAACAATAGTGACTTTCAGGAAAAATAGGCTATTTGTTCACAAAAACTTCAGCTTTAACTCACATGCCCCCGCAAAACTCTTTAAAGCCGAAGATGGTTCTTGTAGATAAAAATTCATATAAACCTATTGTTTATTTTAAGTACAAAATTCAAGTGACAGTTTATAGACCACCTGATGTTAAGTTAACAGGCTACTGATGCGTTATCAACTTCAACAAACAACTGGTTGTAAGGCATTGCATACAGGTTGGTGTACTGCTCGTCACTAGTCTAGAAGATTGGGTACTGCACATTTGGATGAATATACCGATTAATCAGGTGCCAGTCTCTCGTCTCTTCGATCGTCAAACATTGTACAGGTTTAGCAGGTGAGATAGACCTTGTAGTGGTGGTGTAAGGGATAGGGGTATGAGCATTTCTTTACAGGCACAAGTAAGCTTCAAGGTGCACTGTTTAAGTTTCAAGTCGTCTGGCCGTAATTGTCAAGGTGCGTGACGAGCACCATGCCTAACGCAAATCCTTTTTACTGTCAGACAGGCCTATCTCCAGCAGAAGATTTTTCGTACATAGAATGAGGAAGTAGGAGAGAGTTAAGAGAATTGGTATTGTTCGAAGTAAAAGCGATGACCCACGTAATTTCATTAAAATTAATATTTCTTTAGTTTACATAACTTCAATTGAACCCATATCATTTCCTGTTGCAAAAACGTCTTACAATACCCGAGATTATATTATATTATCATATTATTCAAACTGTAACTCGTACGCCAACGGTTCCATAACCTGCCTTCTCACGGTCATATTTAAATATGAAGTGCGAATGTTTACACAGCAAATGTATAACATGAACGAGCGCAACCCGAGTAATGTTTAGACTGATCTTGGATGAATGAGCGCAACCGGAGACCTGCCGATTAATGATATATTTATTCGTAAGCGCCGAAATCGATTATGAATGGACGGCGACGTCGACTATATGCATTTTTCTTTCGAACAACTAAGCTAACTTGATAAATATGTAAAAAAGAAAAGAAATAATAATAATTAATTACACTTTATTCATTAATTTATCGTCCAATAACCACTGTTATGTCATAATCTACTATACTACCTATATAGATTTGTCTTTGACTTTGACGGTGATTTTTTCCATATACCATTTGTTTCTTACTGTGTTAATTATGCATACTTAAGTGTTTGCTTGTAAATCTATCATCATCACCATCATTACAGTTACTCTAGTTTTAGTGCGGATATTCCCATTACTAAGTTTATCATGCAAAGAAACCCCCAGTATAGCCCTCTCGATAGCTCGCTGAGCGAACTTGAGTGACGGTCAGCAGTGAACGACTACGCCTCAGATCCATAAGTCATCGCTGGCAACAAGCACCGGTAAAATTTATCAATGCCTTTTGTTACAATATGGACGGTCTGGAACCCTGTAAGACAAGTTTACACGGTACGGGGTTCACGGAGCACAATTATTAGATAGTTTTTTAATAGAATAAGGGTGACAAACAAGCACACAGTCCACCTGATAGTAAGTCGATGATGTGGCTCATAGACATCTACATTTATCCTCGATTAAGAATTAAGTCGCAGATGCGTTGTCACCCCTGAGGACTAAGATGGAATGCCTCTTTTTCACCGGTCTTTTTTGGTCTCCGGTTCTCTACACTCATCATACGAATCACAGCATAATTAACTTGCAATTTTAGACTGGCATGAGAATTTTTGACATAAAAACCCAATAACTATTTTAGCTCGACTCTTGATTCGAAATCGGGACTTCATAATCAGAAATCGTATTCACGACCACTAGACAGTATTTACGAGACTAAATCCGAGGGAAAAGCGTGCGGTGGGGCGTTGCGGTAGGCGTACATAATACACACACCCTTGCGTATTATTATAGTGTTCTAAAGCATTAGTAGAGAACATTCACTTCAGACTTAGTCTAACATCAACTAACAACTCAAAACAAGTGTCTTATCAAAAGCTTCCTCTTACTTGAATGAAATTAATTTAATGTATTTTATCACCTTTATTTTTAACTTTTTTAATTCCCGACGTTTCGGTCCCTTAGCCACGGGAAGGACTGAAGTGTTTGACGTCCCGATATCATAGTTAACGAAGGCCACCTTCAACTTTTAATTATTATTTTTTGGTCCAATCTACGCAGAAAGAGCTTACAGTATCTTGAAGTTTTGCAGTAGTATGCCTGGGTTTGAATTTAATTTTATAAACTATGGGATCCCAAGCAAATTGTAGCACCCAGACATCTTCACTATTGAATTTAAAATGTTTTTTTTTTAATTTCAATAGCCCCGCAAATCATCTTTGATAGGAAGGGTAGAGGTAGGTGTTCTTTTAGAATAGGCGAGGATTTGTGACCTATCAACTGTGATATCTGTGATATGATTGGGACGATACTGTACATGTTGACATACTGCAGACTGCAGAATAAACGCTCCGGGAAGTTAATGATTCAAGCAAGGAAATCAAGAAAATTAACAACCAGTCGAACACCTCAGTCACATGGTGATCATGGATGCTGGAAAGTGTCCGAAACGTCGGATATAAAAAGTTAAAATTAAATGCGTTAAAATCCGTAAAATTACTTTTTCTTCATGTGCATTCGCGTAAATATAATACGTTGCTTACCTACTGTGAAATTAACTGTTATGTAAAAGAAACTAACCAATTAAACTTATATAAAATGTGGAAATTTACAAAACAAAATCTTAATTATTGTAGGTGGCTATTTATTCGAATACTCGTTTTTACTCGCGACTTCGTCTGCGTATAACACTTGCAGATCAAATTCTGTTCACTCAAGTAAGTGGTAGAGCCTTGCTGCAGGTATATTATTAATACTGCTGTGTTTCGTATAATGAGTGTAGAAATCTGGAGACCATTTTTTACTGTAAACTAGGCATTCCATCTTAGTTCTCAGGGGTGACAACGCATCTGCGTTTTGATTCCTAATCGAAGATAAACGTCAGGTGGACTGTGTGCTCGTTTATCACCCTTATTCTATAAAAAAATATCATAGCACGACCACCCTCTTACAGAATACCAGAGAAAAATAGCAGTTTAATGCTCTTGTGTTTCGTATGGTGAGTGTTGAGAAACAGAGACAACGCATCCGCATTTTGATTCTTTTTTGTGAGTAAGGTGAGATGCAGACGTCTATGAGCCCAGCATCCACTTCCACCAGGTGGACTAAGTGCGCGTTTATCACACTTATTCTTTTTGCTTTGCTATCATTTCAATAATTTGATCTCTTAATTTCACAGAACAGGTTTTATTATCTTATTTTATATTATCCCTTAACACTTACCTATAGTTTTGTTATAAAATGTTTTGAAGTAAAAAGTTTTACAAAATAGATTCTACATCAGAACTTCAAAAGATAGCAGATAGTGTTAGGATATTGTGTAAAATTGTAAACCTAAAAAGTTTTGTGTGAAGCTTTCTTTAAATGCTTTGTAATTTAAGAGATAATCATTAAAAACCATTAATTTAATGAGTTTTCGATTTTAAGAGAAAATCTGGCAGGTTTTCAAACAAAACACCTTGATCAGTCGTAACATTGCTTTCAACCCGTTCGTGAAGTTTTATCCCATCCCAGTTAGTTCGGATATTCCGAACACCCCACCAGTCAGAAAAACAAAAATTCTTAAAATATATCTTCATGTTTGCAAATGAACCCATTAAGTTTAATAAAAGCGCGGGTATGGCAGATAGGCAGTTAAATTTTGTTTAGGTATATGTAAGTATAGTATACATATAATTAAATGTTAATTTATACTATACACGTCATTACTGGCTGGATGTTTATTATACAGAGTCATTAGATACGAAAACTTTGAATAGGCCTGTTGCTAAAAAGGCATAAATCTGAAATTTCGTCGGCGTACGTAACGGCTGTAGGTACATTATGTTGTGTAAGTAATTGCTGCAAATTATACACCGCATTATGATAAACGCATCAAGCCTTATGAATCAATTTCGTACGGCTCGATAACTTGCTACAAACGCACTCGCGCGCACTTTGCCACTACTATCAAATCACATTCTAAAATCAAATAAATATGATAATAATTTAATTAAGCTATTGATGTTAAAAAAAAAAAAAAAGTAATATATAATTTTATAGAATTACAAACTAGCACACAGTCCACTTGATGGTAAGTGGGTGCTATGACCCATAGACAATTATTATTATTACAGAACATTTATCCTCGATTAAGAATCAAAACGCAGACGCGTTGTCACCCCTGAGGACTAAGTTGGAATGCCTCTTTTCCAGTAAAAGAGGGTCTCTGTATCTCTATAATCATAAACACGGCAGTATTAAGCTGCTATTTTACGCTGGTATTCTGTGAGAGCGTGGTCCTCCCATGGTCGAGCCGACCCATTCGTGCTACAACCATAATATAGCTGCAGCGTAGGTCGACCACGTTTTAAAATAATAATAAGATGGTATAAAGAAAAAATACAATATAACATTTTAAGGCTTTTCATCCACAAAATTTAATCGTTAATCTTGATAACAAACATAATAAAATAGAAATTAAAATAAAAACATTAACAAGTCAATGGTAAGTCAGTTATTCTTAAATTTAATATTTAAAAGCATGGGTATTTCACTGCTTCTAGCAGGTAATGAAACTTGAATAAAATATTTCATGATATACAGACTTCTTAGTATAATCCTCTGCATCTTTGGTCTTGCGGTCTTAAACACTTTGGCTAATCATGTTATCAAATTCGATCTGGAAGACATTTTTACTATTTTATAATTTTATAAAATATTAGGCGTTTATGTTCTATTCCTCTTCCTCGTTTCTTTATAACGTAAATAGGACCTGGGATATCGTAAACATTCGAGAAATATGCGACTAAGGAAAGTAGTAGCGCTGTTTATACACCGAAAAAATTAGTGGCACTAATTATATGATCGATATGCTTACAATTTATTTTATATGGAATATCATTAAGATGTATTTATCTCGCTTCGTACTATAGGTATAAGACCTTGGGATAAGAGCTAAAGTTAAACTATAAAATGCTACAGATAAATATATAGATATAAAAATAAATGAATACGGCACGGTCAATCACAGCACTAACCGATTCCAAAATCATACGAGTAAATTGTATGTTCTTGCACTAATTAATGTCGACTTTGCATTTGCACTACAGATTCGCATTCTAAAAGTCAGATACTTCTTTTTTATTATTTATTTATAAGGTACATTAACAGTAGCAATCCAATATATAAAGAAATAATGTTTGTTTGTTTTTCCCATCTTATGCGCTGCCATATCGTTTATCAGATTGCGGTAAAACTTTGTCAACTTGTTGCTTGCACATGCGCGAGTTAAGGCATAGTACAATTAACTTACAGTAGGTGGCGCGTGTATCGTTCCGACAAATTATTTTGAAAGTGATATATCATTCAACTTCAATTAATGTATTATCATTCCTAATTAAACAGTATCACTCATCCAAATTTAAAACTATATTTCCACAATTAAGTATTTCATCTGCGGCTGCAATGCGCCGGGTTCCAGCTAGTTATGTATATAAACAAATTTTAAAAATTATAGTGTGGAAACTATGACAAATATCCCTCTAACGAGGCAGTTTATGGGGAAGACGGGATGGGATGTTCAGCAGTAAATTCAAATACGCTGTAATGATGAGAATAATGATGATATAGTCGCTGAGCTTCTTTTGCGTCACAATCTATCTGAATTGGTACTTACACCATCCCATAATCAGCAGTGTACTCATTGCTGTGTTTTCGTTGCAGGGAAAAAAGCCAGTAGAGTAAACTACAGCTGTGAAGCATATCTTTGTCCTCAGAGATGAGTAATAATTATTTAGCCTTTTATTATGAAGTCCAATAAAGCTGATCCAGTTTACATCGGCTGTTCACTCACTATATATCAGGATGAAATACGTTTGGTTTCCTAATGTTTAAAAAATAAAAATTCGAATTACCATTAAAATAATACTTTATAATCGCTCAATATACATTAACAAATGCGTCCACGTATAATTGTAGTGCATTTGTATGCGATCAACATTGCCAACTGCACGGCGGTGAACTCCTAAAGCGGACCAAAGGTCTTAAGTATCGAATAATAGAATTGAGATTACCTCTTAATTAGAATGTTTATCGATTTTAAATTGACCGAGATGGCCGCTTTTAATTGAATCATAAGTACCAATTTATATGTCTCTTTCATGATGTTGTAAAAAAAGTACGGGAAAGACTAAAACTTTGTTGTTAAATAATGATTTTCTTTTGACCGAGATTGGTTGTGTAAGATGTTTCTTAAGCACCATAGAATTTGAAGTATTAAAAACACCACAAGGAAGAAATAAAACAATTCAATTAACTTACTTTATCAGATTGCTTTATTTATTTGAAAGATCAATACATGACTTTAACAATTGTGAAATAATTTCGGGCCCAAAGAAACAGCCTTGGTCATATACCAAGACTGTTGTTGCTAACCGTCACGAATAACACGAAGTGTTGAGCGTCAGTTGTTGCTGGTTTCAGCATAAATTAGTAGATTCTCATAGCCCTACATGAAATAATCGAGAGGAGTCAAATCGCGCGACCATAAAGGCCAACTGGTGGGTTCTTTATTTATCTTATCGCCAAATCTAATTTCATGCATATTGATACTAAACTGTACATACATGGTAGAGCCATACTGAAGCTATATTATGGTAACGAATATGTTGGCTCGAACGTTATGCTACCACGCACTCACGGAATACAAGGACAGTTAAAAACAAGCACAGAGTCCACTTTATTGCGGACATTGCAGCTCACAGACATCCACATCTATCCTCGACTAATAACCGAAACGCAGATGGGTTGTCACCCCTGAGGACTAAGGTGGAATAACTTGTTTCCACTAAAAAGGGTCTCCGGTTGTCTACACTCACCATACGAAACAGCAGCATAAGGCTCTTATTTTACGCTAGCATTCTGTGAGAGCGTGGTCCTACCCCGGTCGAGCCAACTCATTCGTGCTAGTACCGTTATATATCTGCACCGTGGCTCTACCACGTATAAAGTTCTTGCGTTTTTGCGTTTAAGCAGATTGCATTTGTTTGCCTTTTTCTTTACATACGTCGTGATAATAAGAGTACACCTGTCTCAATCATAGTGGCCTGGTCTATGTCCACATATTATCATATCGTACGTCAAAAAGTCAAATATTTCCCAAACAGGAAACTTTAAGTGACTATTAGTTTAACTCATTTAAAAAAAACTGCACGTATATATCGCAGCCACGTTTTCAACTATAATAGCTTTTGTTTCTAGCCCTATATGTCACGCTAACATGTGCACGTCAGACTGACATGTGACGCGTTTGTGACGCGTGTCGGATGCATGTCGGTGTCGCATCGCGCATGGCGGTTCCTTATGCACGTATGTACGGTGAGACCGCCGTGCACACGTAGAGCTTAGAGTGATCGTATAAGAGGTATTCGAGGGTAAGGCGCCCGTATTAAATTTAATGCCACTACTTTTTAGCCGACTTCGAAAAAAGGATAAGATTCTCAATACGGCTGTATCTGTTTCTTTCAAGATCAACCTTGTTAAGAATAATTTATCTATAGAATATACATAAAGCTATCGTGCATGAGTACATTACCCAGGGTCGTATCCCACTTATGTCGTAATAGGTGACTTTGAAAATGCCAAAAAGAGCTCATGGTTCCCGGTATGTGACAGTATGTCCAAACTATCTATCATCAGTCGAAATACCCAGCCGAAGATGAGAGCACCATCAAACGCGTGAGAACTTCAGTACTGCGTTCGCTAAAATCCACATGTCCAGCGTGTCTAGTACGACAAATAATTTCTACAACGAAAGAGACAGTAGCAAAAAAACTTTTACGGACTAATCATGAAGAAGAAGTCAATCATCAAAAGAAAATTGGCTCGATAGTTGTTGGCTAATGATTTCCTATATTTACGCGAACACTACACATTGATTAAAGCTACTTTTACGGATTTTATCGCGTTTAATTTTAATTGGTTTTTAATTCCCGACGTTTCGGGTGCTTGGAAGTAATCAAAGAAAACTGAGGAGGCTGTATTCAATACTACACTTGTGAAGGGCTAGAATGCCGATGGTGTTGTAAGATTTTTTTTAAAGAATAAAGGTGACAAACGAGCACACAGTCCATCTGATGGTAAATGGATGATGTGGCTCATAGACATCTACATTTATACTCGATAAAGAATCAAAACGCAGATGCGTTGTCACCCCTGAGGACTGAGATGGAATGCCACGTTTCCATTAAAAAAGGGTCTCCGGATTTCTATACTCACCATAAAAAACACAGCAGTATTAAGAGGCTATTTACGCTGGTATTCCGTTAGATCGTGGTCCTTCTCCGATCGAGCAGACCCATTTGTGCTACAACCATAATATAACTGCACGTATTATTATTAATTTCTCAATAATTTATTCATTTATTGATAAATTAATAAAAAGTTGACAGCTGAACGTAGTATGTTCATAGCTGAACATAGATTATAGATTGCTTTTTGTATTATCCTCCATATAACTTTATAGTTGACAGACATGGCAAGTTGGTTGGCAGCCGCAGTTTCCATTATTTCGAGTTGTTATTAGAAAGGTTCTGTAACTCATCTCTGGTTTCATTTTCCTCCATCGCAACTGATGACACCCACGGGATCACTAGAGTAGAATATGTTTTTATATAAAAAAGATTATATGTAATTATTATTAAAAGCAATTTTTTACTTTACCACTGAATACGTGGGGGGATATAGAAATTTTTCAAACGCATATTAAATGCGCAATTATTTTAAAAAATGCTGGAATAACATACCACATCCGGTCAAAAATAGCGACATAGTTTGCACTTTTAATTGGCGAAATTGGCAGAATTTATACGTGGTAGAGCCATGTTTCACCTATATTATGGATATAGCACGAAAGAGTCCTGGGAAGGGCCACGTTCTCATGAATACCAGCAATCAATAAAACAGAAGCTTTACACTGATGATTTTCTTCGTTCTATAGTTCTCAGAGGCGATGACGCATCTGCATTTTGATTCTTATTTGAGGATAAGCGTAGATGTCTGACACAGCACCTACTTACCATCGGGGTAGAAGAGAGAAAGAAAAAATATATAAGAATAAACGTGACAAACGAGCACACAGTCCGCCTGTTGGTGAGTGGATGCTGTGGCCTATGACATTCAGAAGTAAATATCTACTTCTGAATAATAATTATGATGTCCTTAATGGGGTAGTGGATTGCGTAACGCTTACGCGGCAATCGTATATGTTACAAGTAGTCGAATTTCGGACTCATGCCGGTAAATGAACCTTTTCATTTTTAAAAAAAATCTCTAGGAATGAGACGCTCCGGATGAAAAACAGTTTCTTTCAGTCAACAATGTTAACGTAGACTAGTTAGTTGTAATTGATAGTCAAATAGTTTTGACCTTGCATCAACCATTGCGTCGCTTTGGACCCTGGCACGCGATCATCAAGATGTTAATGAAATGGAAAATTTTCTTTATAGTTGTTAAATAAAATTATGTTTATTTAGAAAAAAACCAGCAACTTGATTGGATATTTATTATTATTCATGGGTTTTAAATTTTTTGCACGGAACCCAAATTTTTTTTAAATAAATGTAGCCTTAGTTAATCCTTATAACGTCACCTACCTATCAGTGCAAGTCCCGTCAAATAGATCCACTCATTTTATAGAATAGCCTGAACAAACAGACAGACAGATATACAGACAAAAATTGTGTTTTTGCTATAAGTATCGTATATACATCCATATGCAATTAGTAAAAAGCTGTTGTTATTTTGACATTACAAACAGACGCCTTAACTTTATTTATTATTATAGATATAACCATACTTGCAGAATGAAGATCATTTCAAACTAACGTTGATTTAAAATCCTGATTACGTTTTTTCTATAGGGTTCTATAGCAACGAATTACCTGGAGTTAAGTTATCTGATCAGTTTTAGCCGATAGTGAAAACTGAGTGTGTTTACGACGAAAACTGTCAGTTTTTTCATTATCAGTTAAAATTGATGATATATTGTTGATACATATTTTTTAACTGAAATGACGGAACCGATCAGTTAAAACTGTGCGTGTGTAGGTGGTGGTTCTTCAGTCGTGTTGCGATCCTCGTTTGTGTTTGTCCTCTTCGCGTACGCATCAGTATGAGCAATGAGAGTGGGTAGCCTAGTTTGTAGAATTATAAAGAAATGAACCTTGCTCATGGAAGAATAACATTTTTATTTTTATTTTTCAAATTTTAATAATAAACAAAGCATGGCTAGAGTGTCGTCGTCGGCTGATAACACCTTGAAACGAAAACTTCCTATATATAGTTATTACACTCTTTGATGAAAATGTTGTTTGTGGTCAAAGAAAACAATTAAAAGTGAACATGTGTGGGCACAAAGGACGTCAGTTTTCACTGTCATTTTAATCTGATCAGTCATAACTGACAGTTAAAAGTGATCGTGTGTAGCCCCTATTACCTGCCTTTTAATAATGAGTAGGCTCTTTTCTTAAAGGTCCGTAAGTCATAACGGTTGGAAAAAACGCGGTGGTAGCCGGAAAAAGTCCGGAAAAAGCCGTGACACGTCAAAAACGTCTTCTCTGATATGTTGTTGTACTTAGAAATGATGTAGATTTTGACGTTCGTAAGGGTTTTGAACTTGTTTAAATTCAATAAAAGTTTTGGCTTTTAAAAAACGCTGCATTACATATAACTTTTATTATTCTACCCACGTAAATTTAAAGATATTCATTCATCCATTATGAAACAAAGGGAACTACGTTACACTATTATATATAGTATAATAAATAGATATATATTATTAAAATACAGCAGTACTGCAGCCTTAAGGCTGACATTTGAAAGTAAAAGATTTGACGTACGAAGAAAAGAGCCGTCTTTGATACATCCACACCTCACGAACCACTTCCTAAATTCATTTTCAAGTTTGACAAATGAACTTCGACTCTCGGTTATTGGATTAAAGCAAAAAATCTCTGAGACGTCGGTAAAAGTAAATCGGTAATATTTTACATAGAGGAGCAAGTTCGAAGAACTCGAAGTTTAAGATCACCATTCACGAACCTCCCACTCAAAACTTAACGGTATTTTTTATCTGTGCACACGGACACTAATACTCTCATCGTAAGTAACAATTAGCATATATTATTTCGCCCAATCATATACTTTTACGTATACCACACCGATGAATGCGCAATACGTAATTATATGCAAGAAAACAAGTACACTAACCCGAGTCATTGGAATTATGCATCATTTAAAATGGCGGCGTTTTAAAATTTTATACTTAAAACGAACAATTTATATTTCATTTTATTTCATTCAGTAAGTAAATTTAAAATTTAATTAACATTTAATTTATATTAAAATATACTGGCATCCTTACCGACAGCCCGTAAATAGTTGACATGGGCTATTATGATAGTTTTTGTGTTCATGACGGCATATCCTCCAATGATTTAGTCTAATGAGTCTGACAAACGTTTTAGTGATTGTAGTACCTTTGATAAAGCTTGCGCGTCCCTTATTGAGGTAGATTTAATATAAATACGGAATGGTTATAGCTCGATCTATCGGATACGTACGTAAGTGTAATATGGTCATCCGGTTAGTACGAGTATGGTTACTTTCTTATAACTCAAAAACTATAAGCTATAGTTTTTGGGTTCGTATTATAGAACCATCTATTCAAACGAGGCTTGTTTGCATAGATGGTTCTGTGATACGATAGGTCTTGATCAGTGAATCAAATAACAAAGGGTCAAAAAGGCGCTACTTCATCGACGTCATTTTGACAGTTGACATTTAGTAACAATTTTAGTCGACTTTAGTACTGTGTAGTTTAATTAATATTTTTTAAATTGATTTTTTGAAGTGTTCCTAATTACGGCCAAAGGTGGTTTACTATTACTGTCTTAATATATTAGTTATAGTATGCGACTTTCTCTTTTTGTCTCTGTCTTCTTCATAGTTTTGGTTTTATAGGGTGGCAAAGTTAAGGCATTCCCCAAAATCACCTCTTACAACTCTTACGGAATAAATTATGCTAAATTAATTCTCTCGTAAATAGTCTGGATGTTAATATACTCATTAAAAGATTTACCGAGCACGTCTACGCTTAAGTCATTTTAAAATTCAAAATCCCAACGTGTTTGCAATTCAAAAATGTCGACGAGATGACATAGCAAAAAATCAAATTTATTCTTAAGGTAATTTTGTGACGGTAATTATTATATTATAATATCAAAATAGTTATAAAACAATAAATTAAAAGCAATAAATATTAAATATTTATTAAACTAAAAGTAACCAGTCACTAATCGCAGGAGATCTTTTATTTTAAATGCTAAACCAACCAGTTATCATGACACTAAAAATAAAACAGAAAATCTTTAATTCAATTCTGTTTTTATTACACCTAAGGCAACATTAGACCAAATGGCAAACAACAAACAGGTTCGGAGTTATTACAATTATAATTTAAAGTATATTATAATTATTTTGACTTTGTGTTTAGTTTTTGATTGCTATAATAAGCACCATGTTAGGACCGCGTAAACTTTACGACCGATTGACGGCGGTGTAGGAATATCCACTACCCCGTATCATACTGTGGGTATCGTAAGAGGAGACGGAGGGAAATAAACCAGGGAATTGCCGGCAGCGTCTTCTTCATAACTCGAAGATAAAAATCTACGGTTGCCAACACGCAGATCTTTATCTAAAAAGATAGGCATCATTTTAGATAGAGTTCTTAATAAGTGAAACTTTGATTAGTAATGCTGTAAAATATTGGATTTTAATTATAAATCGAAATTTAATCGACGTGTTAACCATTTTGTTGGCTTCCATCGGAATCAGGGTTGCTACCCGTGTTATAATATAATATAGTATCGTATTATATTTCAGTCAGTTGTACTATATGTTATAAAAATAATATTACGAAAAGTACTATATTTTTATATCTAATTCAACTGTCGCGCTTTTTTATATTAACTGTGATTGGAAGTCTGGTACAAGTAAGTTCTACGGAAAGAATTTTTTCCATCATGAATGTAAAATT
>DWHP01000594.1:0-19030 GCA_018247895.1 Parnassius honrathi
GTAATTAGTTTATATGTAAACATGTTTTTTAAAAGTGGTAATAAAGTGATATTTAAATTCAATTTAAATTAAACACAAAATTTTCTTAATTATATTTCGAGAAATAAATTAAGTCGAAGAAAGAGAACAAAGGAAGAAAATTATAAAAAGAAAATTAATTACCCAATTTATTTCAATAAATAAATCTATATTTCAATAAATAAACTTACTGTGAGAACAATTGTAGGTAATAATTACAGTTCGTGCGATAATTTCATCAGGTCTATAAAAGACCTGTATTTCAATTAGCAGTCTTTTAAATTAATTTTCAGAGTTGTTTTTGTTTCTGCTTTTAACATTAATGCATTTCACGACGGCTAAGTTGATGAATTCTCTTTATTAATCATAAGTGATGATCATCCCGATGAAATATGTATATATAGTTTTATAGACTATTGATTCCTACGTGATTATGATCTATTACGCGCCAAAAGCTTAGTTTTAGTAACACCTGTTGCTTCTGCCGTAAACGTGATACGTACACAAAACATAAACAGTACTTTAAAAATATTTGATCCGTATTACGTAGACATAAAGTATACATTTGACGAGCAATTATACAAAAGGTGGTAGATAGATCCAAGGTCTGGGTCTCCAGAAATAAATATTACATCCGCTCCAGAATCGTCAATCCAGTGCCAAGTTCCCGTCCCACATATTGTATCGTCAGTCAACACACAAAAACCGTGCCTGATGGTCAGGAGCGAAAGTGTCGTTCAACATAACTTGTGTTGAAATTAAAAGTATATTTTAATGTTCGTGAACGCAAAAACATCGCTGCTAATAAGTTTTTAAAGTGAAAAAGCAAAA
Source organism: Parnassius honrathi (assembly GCA_018247895.1). Taxonomy (NCBI): domain Eukaryota; kingdom Metazoa; phylum Arthropoda; class Insecta; order Lepidoptera; family Papilionidae; genus Parnassius; species Parnassius honrathi. The sequence goes on from DWHP01000594.1 coordinate 850, forward strand.
ACTTACATCATTATGACCGACGAAACTTATCTCGTGTACACCAGAATGGAAAACATAACGGAACAAGAAGATAAATATTTAGCAGGCGCAAAAAAGGAAATAAGAAACGATTTAACCGTTATAATACCAGAGAATCCTTTCCCGGAAATAGAAGTAGACGCGTATCCTCCACTCAAATTCTCATGGGTTATTCCAAAAAAGTTAGCCGCCATGGCTTTTCCTAGAAATAAGGAAAATTTGCAGTTCCTAGTGAATCAAGGTATAACGAATCTAGTGACACTCACAGCCGGCAAAAAGCCTCCCGTAGATGATATTGCCAGACTTAGCTGGACAGAAATACCAATAGAAGAATTCGAACCGCCTACTTTAGAACAGATCAAAATGTTTACCGATATTTGTAAGAAAGCTGACAAAAATGGTGAGGTAAGTCTATTTACTTCATTTCTTTTGACATCATTTACAACCAATTCAATATAATTCAGTATATTAAATATGTGCGACAAAAATAGGAACCTATTCAAAGAAATTAAAAAAAAAACATATTATTTTTATTCATAAAATAATAATTTGGTCCTTCAATCCGGATATAAGGATCTCTTATATCCGGCACAAACATCAAGACCAAAAAAATTTGTAAAGAAGTTACAGTCACAGACGAAGAAGGCAAATTAGGTTCATTTATAAAGTTCTCTTTTTCAGGTCTCTATGGATATAGTCGTCTGTGGGCCACATCATCCACTTACCATCAGGTGGACTGTGTGCACGTTTCTCATCCTTATTCTATAAAAAAAACTTTGCTCACACAGGTCTCAAAGTAATGTTGAAGATTTGATAGTATTTTTACAGAAACATTATTAATGTACACAAAAACATGCATTTAAAAGGCAATTATTTACTATAAATAAGGGCCAAGTGCATAGTGGACCACGCTGTGTAGTATTTCGTGATTAGAATGGTTTTTTGGGCATGGTACGTATTCGGTCATGATTTTAAAAACGTGTCTGTATAGAACATTTACAGAGTAATAATTTAAATATTCGGTATGTATGATAACCGCATAAGGGAACACCAAGTTTCGTCCCGTGGGTGTTGTAAAAGTCATTTAGCATTGTATGGGGGTTCAGTGTCGTCAAGGCGCCAAAAGTTACATAATTATTAACCAAAAGTTACATAATGTAATTACAATTATAATGAATCGTTTCCACTTAGTTCACATGCGTCAACATTTCAACCGCAGCGGTGAGTAATATTTAAGTCAACAGCTGGTGTATGGAGTGTAGAGGTACTACACTCCATAAGCTGGTGGTTGAGCTTTCGTTATAACCTTTGCCATGATCAGAGAGTCGGTACCATGTTGATGATATAATGTCACCCGCATTGAGAAGTTTCTGGGGGATTTAAGCGATTGCTTAACCTATATATCAAGACACCAAAGCGGACACTACGACAAAATGACCCATTCATAGTCACATGCACAGTATGCATAATATTAGACATATTATACGTAAACGCACCACATGCGTAGCAGAATTATTACAATAAATACAGAAACAGCAACCCACTTACGCTCGTCCCGTTACCAAAGTTCTATAATATTTCAAATTAAAAAAATAATAGCTTTATTATTTTGCCTTTTTAAATACGTGTGTCAATTTTTTTAAGCCAGCACTCAAAATTATACAACAATGTCATGTTCCGGTGGCGAATAATAATTTCAAAATTTCTTAGATTTTTTTTTTACTCTATCCAAACAGTTTTCAACAAACAGCATAGACATTCTCATCTTCGGCTACACATATCTCGATCTTTAATCGAATAATATGTGAAATGCGAGATTGACGTTCTAAAGGTTTTCTGTTTTATAAGATTCACCCAGCGAAGCGAGCAGCGGGCAAGCACTATCACGGAATCTTTTTTTTGAGCTTGTATAAATAACTATTTTGTAAATTGAGTCCCCATTAGATACATGTATTAATACCATTATATATTATAATAATGTTCGTAAATCATGTAGCAAAAACAAGCGTACAGGAACCTAGATAAAATTATGTCGATTAAAAAAAAGTTTTAGGAAATTATTAAGTGAAGAGGGGCCCTTCGTCGTGCCATGCCTAGACTCCTTCAGACGTAACTCCACGCGAAAGATAGACAAATACAAATATATTGCATTATCACCAGGTTTTTCTTCACCAGGTTATAGGCATTCACTGTCGTCAGGGGCGCAGTCGGTCTGGCGTAATGCTGGCTTGCTATCTAGTTCACTTTCACCGGTTCCTGCCCGACCAAGCCTGTAATGTCATCAGAATGATGAGGCCAGGTAATTCATAATAGCTGTTGGATTAGTCTCGTCCATTTTTTTCTTAATATAAGCCAGTTCTTGACTATTATCCCACGTTTTTTACAGAATAAATGTGATAAACGATCACGCAGTCCATCTGATGGTAAATCGATGCCGGTGCATTTAGACATCTACATCCACCCTCGATTAATAATCAAAATGAAAATGCGTTGTCACACCTGAGGACTAAAAGGGGTTGCACTACACTTACCATATGAAACACAGCAACATAAAGTTGTTAGTTTACGCTGGTATTCTGTGAGAGCGTCATCCTTCCCTGGTCTAACGGACGCATTCGTGCTACAAACGTAATATAGTTGTAACATAGCCCCACCACGTTGGCGCTGCTTGAGTAAGTGGTGATGTACACGAAGACGTTAAAACTCATTGACTGCTTGACAAAAGCGTATTCACTCTCGTCTGGAAGACACTCAGAATCTTAGAAACTCGTTTTTTTATTCCATAAGATACAATCTAGGTACGTGACTCTCACTCGCTTTTATTTTAATAGCCCGTAAAATGTATCACCCTTGAGAACTGAGATGTAATGTCTCGTTTCCAGTAAAAAGAATTTCCGGTTCTTTACACTCACTACACGAAAAAGCAGCATTAAGCTGCTATTTTACTCTGTCGTCTGTGATCGGTCGTCGGCCATTCTTGCTACAACTATAGTTTAGCTTCAGTACGGCTCTATGTCGGCTCTACCTGATACTGACCTGCACACATTGACTTAGCTTAACAAAAGTCTGTTCACTCTTGTCTTGAAGATACTTAATACATATTATCTGTGTCTTTCAAACAATCAACAAAACATAGAACACCACATGAAATTTTCGAGTGAAGCCGAAACCATTCTCAAGTTCTTGAAACGCACTCACTTGTTCTTTCTCATTATAATAGCCTGTAAAAATCTACTATTGGACGCATACTGCTGGATGGATACTGCTGGACGCATACTGCTCGACATACAGGTGCACCTAAAACCATGTTTTTATTTTAACTAATTTTACCAAAATGTGTGCGGGTGTGGTTTTGGCTTGGTTTCGGAAACACTGGAAACGTAGGTATGCAACGCTTCGTTCGTCTTTTTTGTTGGTTTCCGAGTGTTTTCTTTTATTTTTCCAAATAATATCGAAGAGACAAACCAAATTACAGTCCTCATGATGGTAAGTTGTTACTGCAATACATGGACACCTGCATTCAACTTCAAACAAAGAAGGCTATAGATGCGTTGTTTGCGTCTTTTCATTCAGGCATTCCCTCTTAGTCCTCAGAGGTTACAACGCATTTTTAAGTTCGATGCCACTCCGTTTTATAAAAAATCACAGTAAGCGAGTAATCCGAGTACGAACCCCGCGGGAACCAACATCCTCGGCAGTGGTTTTGTAAAAAACATGCGTATCTGGGAAATTAAAAAAGAAGACAAGAAGTCTAGACCTACACTGCCGCTATATTTTGATTGTGGCACGAATGTATCGACTCTACCGGAGTAGGACCGCGCTCTTACAGAATACCGACATAAAATATAAGGGTAATGGACGCCACGCCACACACGGTCAGTTCAACTGATCATACCAACTGATCAGTTCAAACCAAAACTGATGTTTTTTAAAATATTGAATTTTCGATATATTGATAATTATAAATGTAGCAATATCTGAGTTTTATATACAAGTTTATTTATCGAGTACTTAGTTAGAACTGATCAGTTGGATTGATTAGTTGAACTGACCGTGTGTGTCAACCACAATGCTTCTGAGTTTCGTAGGGTAAGTGTAGACAAACGGAAACCCTTTTTACTGGAATCGAGGCATTCTATCCTGGTCAGTAGGGGTGACAACGCATGTAAATTTTGATTATCAATCGGTGATAGATGAGGGTTTCTATGGACCACAACATCTGCTTGCCATCGCTTGTTTGTCGCCCTTATTCTATAAAAAGGTATAATGGGGTAGCACAGTGGACTATCATCCACATTACTAACTACAGTAACATATACCTAATATCTGTTTTAAAACTTAGAATATATAAAACAACAAACAAACTATAGAAATGAGTAGCTTGTGCCATTAGTTGGTATATTTTGGACCTGTTTGTTAATTTACCCGTGACCGTGAATTGAATCTCTAACTACTATACAACGCAATTATTTAATAAATCGCCTATAGAACTGTAATTTTTAGGTCAATCTATCTTTAGAAAGCAGCCACTGGTATATACTGTTATATGTTGTCTCCTGTCTGAGCCTTTCTGGTCTTTTCAGGTTCCTTAAATTCATCTGAACACGAGGAAGTCGTCGAGAAGTATTTCGAGTATCTAACAGAAAATAATCCCTTAAGATTCGGTGTAAGCGGAGATCTTATGGAGGAGTTTATTGAAGCAGCCAAAGAGAGTACTAAGAAAGTCATATAATTGTGATATTCTGTGATTTTAAAATATTGTGATTTTTTAAGTATTTGTAATTTTGATATAAATATATTATAAGTACCTGAATACAATAACATTTATTTGCCTATGATACCTATATAATAATGTTTACACTGACACTAATTCATGCCAGGCTATAAAAAAAAAACGATACAAGCTAATGTTATTTATTTTTGTTTAAGTATCTTATTCGGTACATAGTACTTGATACACTGTTCTAACTACAAATTTCAAAATAAAATAAAGTAAATAAACATGATATTTTCCTGTAATTAATAAAAATAAAACCAAACTCAAGCATATCACCGCAAGCTTTACGATAATTTTGCGTAGATTGGACCGAAAATGAAATAATAAAAGTAGAAGACTCAGCCATAACTCCGGATTAACTACAACATCAGCACGTCAAGCTACTCAGTGACTATGAGTACTACAAAGCATTCGAAACGTCAAAGTTAAAAAAAATTAAACTAACACTTTCTATTATTATATATACTGTGATACTTTGTCCGGCGGAAGATCACACCTTTTTCTACCACGGCTTAAATCGTAACCATTATACCTTCCTGTATTTTATTCGCAGAGTGAATTGGGCATCATTTGAAAAATAGCACTTAAATTTCCGGTTAGGTAGTAAGTAGGTAATGCCGTGGTAGCTTAGTGATTGGGAACTTGCAATAACCTTGGTTCGATTCCTGGCAGCGGCACCACCGAAGACATTAATCGTAATTTTATGGGTTGATTCACATTCGGAGGTCAAGGAAAACATCGCGGGAGTAAACTTGCTATAAATATTTCACACCATTATCGTAATAAATATATAAATTCATTAAATCGAAACTTTCTTTTATTTATTTTAGTAACGACTAAATGATAGCGTTCATGAAAAATTTCGATGTTTGGGATAGAAGTTCTATGATTTATATTCTACCATAAACCCATCATAAACATTGCTTTACATTGGCCAACAAAAGATTGCCGTGTAGTGGCGCTGTAAGAATATCCGCTACCTCATATCGTCCCGTGGCTGGCGTAAGAGGCGAGAGAGGGAAATAGAAACAAGGGCTGCTGCATCTTCCTGGTAACAACTCAATATAATGAAAAAATGTGGTTGACAACCCACGCGTCAAGCGTGTCAACTATGGCAAATACACTCTATGAGGAAATCTGTGGGGGAAGCCTAAGTGATCAGTGGACCTTTATAGGCTGTAATGAAATCGATGGGTAGAGCACGGCACAACATTCCAACTTGTTTATCAATGTTACGTCCAGCTGTGAACAAAATTTTACAGAATAACAACGTCTACTGTTGGAATTGGGCCTCACTAGGTAGATTTACGATCATTTTACTAGACATCTTGATATATAGCTAATCTGAGGCTGCTAATGACGTTTATCTGGATATATTACACCTGACTGACTGTTTCGAAGTGTTGTGTCGTCGACCCTCCGATCTCTACAACTTCACCGAAACAAATTTACAAGCAGGTGGGGATATGTAAGTTAGAAGATTTTACGTAGCAGAAACACGCTGCAGTCTTCTATGGCTGTAGCACGAGTCGACTATACCGCGGAAGGATCACGCTCACACAAAATACCAACAAAAATAGCAGTGAGTTGCAAGAACTGGAGACACCTTTTTATTGAATAAGGATAATAACCAAGCACACAGTCCACCTGATGGTAAGTGGATGTGGAATCACCCATAGAATTCTACATCTATCTTCGAGTAGCAATCAAAATGCAGATGTGTGTGATGGACTAAGTTGAAATGCCTTATTTGCAGTACAATGGGTCTCCGGTTCTCTACACTCACCATACGAATGTAGATATTCTGCGAGAGCGTGGACCATGTAGCTACGTCGTGGCTCTACCAGCCAGCCTGTTTTTTTTTGGTACTGGGGCATTCCATATTAGACCTTGGCTTGATAACGCAGCTGCATTTTGATTTTACATCGAGATGTAAGTATCTATAGGTCGTAGTATCCACTTATCATCAGGTGGACTATGTGTTTGTTTGTCACCCTTAGACTTCCTTTAAAATAAAATGACAATACTAACAACAATATCCCTATTATATGCGACATAGTGTAAATGAATGTGGTGATAGCGTAACGGTGATTTACAGTGCCTTGATTTAGAGTACCGACAGCCCAACGCTAACTATTAATATTCCCCCCCCCCCACTAGCCAGATCAGCCTTTGTCCACCCAGCCCACGAATATATCTACTAGATTTTATAGTTTACTAGCTTTCCACCAGCGGTTTCGTCCACATTAAACAAAATTTATCTAATTGTAAGTACCTATCGACCCTCGCCCATGAAAACTGCAACACCGGAGAAATTGCAAGTGCGTTTCCAGCCTTATTTAAAAGCAGTAAGCTCGTTTCTTGAAATCGTATCGGTCCGGAAAAATCGCCGGTGGTAGAAAATTCCACAAAGAAGTCATGCGGAGAAGAAAACTCCTAGCAAATCGCAGTCATTATAGGCCGCCTAATATCCAGATGGTGTGGATGGTACCGTGAGTTTTGTACCGATGTGCGTTAGTGGAATTAGGCTGCTGGAATAATCCGAAAAATTTGTCTAAGTACTCCCCGTGGTAAAAGGTGAGTTGATAAAAAACCGTAATAATCAATCAATTGGTGTAATATACTTGACACTGCACGTGTGTACAAACAAGCGACACAAATCTGTCCATGCCAGTTTCGTATGCCAATGGTGCTGGCTTGATTCCAGATACGAGCAGTGACGTCAATATGGCGGCAGCAAAATTAGTTAACGCCATTAATTTCGCGCCTCTGTTTTATCCGTTTATTCTACATCAAATCGCGGAAGACATTTCATTTGTTTATGTGCCTTGTATTTCTGGAGATTGTTTATTGCTTCGCGGAAGACGTGGCTTACTCAAATTGAATTAATTTTTAAAAAGGTAAATTTTGTATATTTTGTTTTACGTCAAAGCATAGAAAAATTACGATTTTGAGGTACGTACTTACTATGGTGATGTCACTGTCAGCTATGAATTATATTTTACAATGTTAGGTATCCATAGGTACATATTTTATCATGTCAGTCATGCACATTAATTTTATTATGTATTAAAACTTTATGTAGGTAATTTAGATCAAGCTGAAAATAGATAAACCTATTTATTGAATCGAGCTAGTCTCGCGGTTCACGAGACATAGCACTAGGTATTTACCTTTGACTTTTACACCGCGGTTCCTGCGTCTTTTTCTTAAATAATATGTCTTTGACATTCAATGATGCTGCATCCTGTCTACCTGTGATTTTATCGCTTAAGCGTAATTTCGAGCACAAATAGGTTAGGAGAAGCGATAACCTGTGTTATGGATGCCATACATTGATCAAGCTTGCAGCGTCACGTAAACTTGAACGTTCGTGTGAGCGGTCGCATGCATGACGTTATTCGGAGCAATTAGCGAGACACGCCATGGTTTCAACTGGTGCGGTATCATGCAAACTTGACGGCGAACTTGAACGTGAGTGGTCTTGGTCTATATGGATGCACTGGACGCCGCTTCAAGCGCGCTGCAAACAGACGGTAAACTGTATCGTGTATGTCGTCTATTAGAGGGTATCGCATATGGTGGGAACCATATGCGATACCCTCTAATTTTGGCATTCGCATATTCTGTCACATTTTTTACGTCACCCACGGAACATAATAGGTAGTAGGAAGTATACTCTTGCTATAGGTCTTTTAAAAATAATTACTGTGCTAAAATTTGTTTAAAACACATTATTTATAATCATATTTTTTAATTTAAAATTATTATTAAAGTAACCAAATCATTTTACTATAACCATCTTTGTTCATCTTTCAGGTACTGCGGTTATTCTTTAAAATAAATAAACAAGAACCTACATTCAAAACACAACATGAGTACGGTGCCAAAAAGAACAAATGTGAAACTTGCAAAGTTATTTTACAAATATGCTGACGCATCTCCCAAAGGTGAGCCAAAACAAGAAGTCAAGGAAACAGACACACAGAAGAAGCTATATGACTCGTATCCACCTTACAATTTCTCATGGTTCGTTAAGGATAAAGTTGCGGCAATGGGCTGGCCGCAAACAGTTGAAAACTTAAATTATTTAGTTGATTCCGGTATAAATCATTTGATCACACTGTCGCCGGAAAAGTTGCCGCCGGTTTTCGATTTTGACAGGAAGTTGAAATGGACGGAGATAGGAATAAAGGAGTTTGGGGCACCAACTTTAAAGCAAATTTTGAAGTTCATTGAAATATGCGAACGAGCTGAGATGAAAGGAGAGGTAAGAGATAAACGTATATGTATCCGCAAAAACTAAATAAGATTGTAGTAACTTAAACTTATTAGTGGTAGTTTTTTTTAATGATTTTAAATTTAAAATTATATTGCCCCGTTACAGCCTATCAAAAGTCCATTTCTAAAAATAGGTTTCCCCCATAGACAGCGGGGGTGGGGGTTATTTTCCATACTTGTTAAGCTTGGCAGGCGGGTTGGCATCCGCTGTTTTTAAATTCCACATAGTAGTAATGTGTGTGAATTTGACTTAGGACGTTGAATTTTCCTGAAATTATAAACTTTGTCAAATTTTAAGCATTAAAATCGATTAGATTAGAACATAGTACATATATACTTAGTCAGGTCATAAGTTCTGTCAAAAACTTTTTATGAAATTAATGATACACTTTTTGATGGTTATATAAAAATTATATATGAAATGATAGATAATTTAATTTAGAATACAATTTTATTTACATTATTCAAAATGCCCCCCCCCCTATTTTGAATACATGCCCTTAATTGATGCAGCCAATCATTAATCGCAACACGCACCACACTCATATCTATTTCTGCCGATGCTTTAGTCAAAGATGCTCGGAGAGATTTCAAATTCGGATGAGGTTCAGCGCAGACTTTCTCTTCCAAACGTTGCCTTATATATATGTTGTAACTTATACTTGTTAGGACGGTATTTTGGTACACCTCGGCACTGGTTTTTACACCTTTATCACAAAAAACACCTCAGTTAAGCCTGAACGTGAGACTCCAAGCCAAACCATGAGTGACGAAGGATAATGTACTCGTTGAACCCTCGGAATACGCGTGCTGGCGTCTTCACTGCTGTGGGCATACACCTTATCATTTGGTTTATTATAACTTTCTTCGATGTTAAAAAAATTTTCACTCCGATACAAAAAAGAGAGTAATGGATATTCTTATAGCGCCACTACACGGTTACCTTCAGCTTATAAATATAAATTTTGGTTCCATTTACGCAGTGCGAGCGTATAGTACGCAGTAATTATTGCCTAATCTGTGGTATAGTTTTCCAGTGGTGCCACAGAATAAATAATAGGTGGTGCTGAAATTAGATTTTTAATTAATACAGCCGGCAGTTTGGTACGGTGTTCTTTTTCGAGGGTTTTATTATATCTGATATAATGAGATCTAGTTGCTGTCTTTACTTTACTTTTAGTATTTGAAAAAATTTTAAAAATAAATAAGTAGATGTTACGCGATAAAATCTGTAAAAAACAGTTTTGTTCAATACTTATTGTTAATTTAAGTATTGATCTTAATAATAGGGTTTTGGGTAAGATTAAATTGTATTTGAATAATCGATTTCCAGGTGATCGGCATTCACTGCAGACACGGCCGGGGTCGAACTGGCACTATGCTGGCGTGTTACCTTGTGCATTTCAAGAACATGGCGCCCGAACGCGCTGTGCTAACGGTTCGGGTACAAAGGCCTGGTAGGTCACTAAAGATTAGTAATTTTCTGTAATATTAACTTTATTACGAAAATCACCTAATAGTTAAGTATTAGTAGATACAAACAGTGAAAGTAAGTTGTCACTAACAGTGCCCGATTAACCTAAAGGACCATGTTGCTGCTTATGAGCCCCGCGGCCTTTAAAGTCTTTACATGATAAAGGGAGATAAGAAGAGCCCCGACACTTGCATTGTCCAAGAGCTTGGAGCCTCTACCATGTAGGAGTAACAGGGGGTTGATACAAGACATACTTTCGTGATGTTTGAATCCGCTATTCTATATGACAGATTAATCTCGTATTAAGTCGTTTAGGGATAAGTAAGGTGATGTGATATGGCGCAGCACACCCGCAGATCCATCACAAGACGCAATACCGCGAGCAGCAGTAAGCATCAATGCAAATATCGATACGGATGATGCCCCATCACAGCACACCCAAATGATCCCTATCGAATTTGGTAACAAAATTTGTATTGTTGTTAACTAAAAACAACACCAATGTATCATAGTAGTACGCTACTAAGACGCTAGTGGTCAAACCTCTACGTCATCATAGCGCTAAGTCACTAAGACATGAAGTTGAGAAAGCCTGTTAGTGCTACCAAACACACTCATCCCAATCCGAAAGATAACAGACGTATTATAATGCGCTAAGACACCGCCCGGAAACGGTATGGGTGTACGATGTCCACGGGCAAGTCTTGTATTAACTCGTCTCGTAATTACCCACTGCATATCGGATTAATGCCGACACCAATTGAAGTAATTAAGGACAAGCTATTATTCCTTAAAAAATGCTATCAACACCCACAACCTTTAAAAGTCTATTGCTAAATATAGGTCTCCCCCACATATTGCCTCAAAAGGGGCGTATTGCCATTGCTACCACCGCGCTTGACGGGTGAGTCAGCAACGACAGTAATTATTGTAATTATTTACTTAAATTATTTTTAATTTCTTCCAGGTTCCTGTGAAACATATGAACAAGAAAAGATCGTGTGCTATTATCACGACTGCGTTAGAGGAACAATAACGAAACCTGACTATCGATTAGTGGACGATAAGGTCTACTTCGAATGCTCCATGAAATACTTATACCCTGATGAGGACGAAAATACTAGTAAAGACGAGGTGCAAGTTGATAAGGAAACCAAAGATTTAAATTATAAGAATAAAGATGGTGTCGATGATGATGTAAAAGAAAAGAGAAAGTTTCGAAAATCAAAAGCAATGGTTATTAATCATAAAATTTATTTTTAAATTCAAAAATATTTACATAACCTTTTTTCCATATTTTTAAATATTATTTTTCCATATGTGTTTTATTTTGGAACAAATTAAACGTTGGCATATTTGTTTGAATGCAATTATTTAATATTTTCCCCCCGAATTTATATCAATTTTCTTTGATAAAAAGCCTTTTCATTTACATTTTGTTGTAGAGTACTTGCAGCAATAAACAAAAGAATGTGCAGTTTTAATTTATGAGTTTACTCAAAGGTTAGTTTGTCTAGGTAAACTCAGACGAACTTTGTTAAAAAATAAATCCCCTAGCCGCTTTAAATTTGCTGTCAATGAAAGCTAATATTCCCTTCACCAGATGTCGCTAGCTGACGTTATTTGTTACACAATGTTATTTAATTGAGAATGTATTTTTATGAATTTTTAATGAAATTTTTAATAAAAGCTTATCAGTTTCTTGAGAGATTCAGATTATATTAATACACAAAACAATGCCTCAGTGTTTTGCACTTTAATTTTTTCCGACTTTTAGGTTCTTTTTTAATTTTTCTACTTTTATGAATATCTGTGATTTGGTTTATTTATGTTTAATCTAAATAACAAAAAGAAATATTGCCCTTTACATTTTTCGAACAATTTTACTTCCCCGCTATGAAATCTGTGATATATTAAACCTCATTTTTAAGCGGCGCCGACCGGGTGATGTCCTTGTGGTCGTGAATGTCCTCATTTCCATGTTTTATTTTTATTTGCATATTTCCTCGGAACTTCTTTCTTGAAACAGACTATAAGCGGATTTAAACCTGAGACTATGAATAAACCAAGTTTTAGTTAGACTGAATAATTCACTGCATATTTTTTCCATTTATTTAACTAAAAGTATTGTTACAGCTATAATTAACATTTCAGTGACATCAAAATAAATATTGCATTAGGAGACTATCACAAGCAATTTATGTCTACCATTTAATAGTAATAACAAAAGAATTAGTAATATGTGGTAGTAATAAATAAGTCAAAAAACATTGAACAAGTTAAGTTGTAAGTGTTATTAGTGAAGTAATTCTATGAAAGAGTTATATTCTTCTAATCTGACAGCCGAGCAAGCCTGGATGTGCCCAAGGCCTTGGTACAACAGTCAGGGAGAGAACTTGTTGATCCCTCTTTACCGTGACTTTTATCCTTTGGCCTACTGAATGTGCCACTACATCGTGGACTTGTCTTAGGTCTGAAAAGTTACTGTAGTTTACCGAACCAAACTGAAGTAGCTCATCGTTTTCTATTAAGCCCTGAAACATAAGTTATTTCCATTAAATTTACTTAACAAACACTCATTGCATTTACAGGTATTACATCTATTTATATATTCATTAATTAGGTATACATTTGCACAAACACAAACTGTAATAGTGGTGGGTCGTTGTCGCATTTTTGACGGACGAAAAGCAACCCCCCCCCCCTCCGATGACGAACAGGGTTGTAGTGTTTTATAGATAGACTTTACTTAACGATGAAATGGATTTCCCTTTATACTTTTACAAGCTTAGGACTGGGTGGGACAGACTTAGCATTAACATTATTATACAAAATTATTAATTAACATTAGTGGCTGTATTTCGTTGATAAAAGCTCACTTTTTACTGTAAGGATTATTTAGTCTCTATCTACGTTTGCAAACGAATGCGGAACCAAAATTCTGAACCTGCTTGTTGACAGGAAGCATAACCAGAGTATTCACTCCGTCTGCTCTCCTCTCTCATCAACCTACTTGAACAACATGGTAAGTAAGGGGAAATCTCCTAAATTATGCATGCCATTGGCACATTTTCGATAAAACCTTATTATGTTATGTCCAGAAGGGTGACGATAATGAATTCGTTAATTTTCTACTTTTATTACATCTTGTCCTAAAAGTTTTTCAGAATGTAAAGATTACTTATATCGACAAAAAATTTCAAGGTTTACAGATATATCATTGCTTCACTATCCCTAATCTAAAATTACGTTTGACGGCTCCGTGGCGCAGTGGCTTAGCTATGAGATACAGCGCTAAGGGCCGCGGGTTCAAATCTCGCACGGTACAAGTATTTGTATGGCCTACAAATAATTGTTCCGGGTCTGGATGTTTGTCCGAAATTTGTGTTTGTAAACTGCCCCCATGATACAGGAGAAAATCCTAGTGTGGAGGTAATGTTTAAAAAAAAAAACAAGAAAAAAATGAAGTAATAAGAGGAAGTATTGAAGTCCTGACTCAAGACCCAATAGCACTGTATTTATTTTTGGTCCCAAGGCTATATACCATAACCCAAAATAAATACAACATAAGACGAAATAAACGAAATAATTTTGAAGTGAAAACCATAACAGCATGATTTATTTTCTATGTAATAATAAAAAATACCGATTATCATAAAATAACACAATAATACGTGTCATTTCTTAACGAGTATAATAAAGACACACACACACACACACACACGCACGCGCTCGCACGCGCGCACACACACACACACACACATATCAATAAAAAAAAATTCTTATTTTAAATTAAAAAAAATATAAAAAAATAATACTAACAGCAATGTCTGCAGGTGAGAAATCATGAACAAATCCCACAACAGCGAAGCATTGCTGTTCATTTCCTGAATCACGAGCATTATTCAAGCCATGGCCATTTGTATAAGGCAGTGGAGTATTTTGTGGCTGTGATGTTGATGCATTAACATTTGATTCGCGGAAGTCTGAATATACTTCACCCACGCCTTCTTCGATCTTTTTCATTATTGATTTGTGGTCATTTTGTAAACCTGAAAAGTTGATTTGAAAATTCATACTGCTACTAGGTGACAATTGAATTTCCCCTAAAAGCAACCTGTCTTAATTCTCTAGGAGTGATCTGTGTGAGGTAAGGATATCTGCAGTAAAACCAGAGCAACCAACATAACCGAACCAATCAGTAGGCTGAAGTGGCAGTGCACTGGCCATATAGCTTAAAGAACCGGAAAACTATGGTGAAATAAGGTTATCGAGTAGCAGTTTCGTAACAATCAGCTAAGTGTAAGTTGGCCCACCTACAAATGGAGTGACAACATGATAGGATCAATCTCTTGCAGATACTTGTTGCCTTTTTAGAAAGATGATAAGGGAGGGGGGAGGGGGTGTTATATTGGTATGCATTTCTTAGTATTGTGCTGTGTGAAGGTATGAAGATCAACCCTCCCATTATGGGATTTAATGTTTGTGGATGTCGTTATGAGATTTAATGTTTGTGGACTTAACCTACTGTCGCTGATATAACATGATAGGTGTTTTTGTAATTTTGACAAAATTTACGGGAGTCATAGTTATTTTAATTATTATTCAAGACTTTAATACACCTCGTTGTAGATATCGGATTTGCTTCTTCTTTACAAATTATTTCTGTTTCAATATAAACACCTAACACAAACCCTCTCAGAAATGAGGGGAGACCTGTGCCCAGGAGCGGGACGTATATAGGCTGTAACTTACCTAACACAATGGTAGATGGAGATAAGTGTTACTATTGTTATATCTGGCCCTAGCTATCTCTTTCAATCAAATTACTTATTGTTTTCAGTAGGCAATAAATCTTTTATAACCTCAAATTAAACACAAAAATTAAAATAATATTTTTTAAGCTACATATTTCCATGTTAAAAGCCACTAGAGAGTGCATCAGAAACTCTTCCAACTAGTGAAGAGACCCACAAGATTTAGACATGATCATACACTTTCCATCTTAGACCTGATAATGAACGAAGAATGAAGTATGAAGGGATGGGTGGTCTATGGGATTTATGTCTATAAAATATAAACTCAAACTGAAGGAACTTCAGGCAGTTAGTTCACGCGGAGTCCAAGGCCAAAGCATCTACAAGGAAGCTAGGAGCCCTTGCAAAGGTGCGGCAATACTTCACGACGGGACAGATGCCTACTTTATATAAAGCGCAAGTCCGGTCGTGCATGGTGTATTGCTGCCATATATGTGCTGGTGCTGCAAAATACCACCTAGCAGCTTTGGACTTAATGGAAAGGCGTGCTGTATTGGTGACCCGAATTTGACTAAAACCAATCTTACCAGCCTCGAATACAGGCACAAAGTAGCCAGCCTGTCTTGTCTTGTCTTCTACAGGATGCATTTCGCAGTGTGCATAGGAATTGCATAATTTGCTCCCTGTCCCTTCCACCATCGGACAACTAGACGTTCAGCCAGTCTCCACCCTTTTGTTGGTGACTTACCACGCATTCGAACCGAATAGTTTGCTACATTGTTCGTCATGCATACAGCAAAGGAGAGGAATAATTTGCCAGCATCTGTCTTTCCATCCGATTACAGTGTGGGGTGTCTTCAAGACTCTTGTCTCGTGAATAGGCTTTTGTTAAGTCAGTGCGCTTTAGCATCTTAAACTACATCACCACTTACCATCAGGTGGGATTGTAACAAGTGCTGGCTTAGAATAATTAAAAAAAAGGTTTTTTACCAATCAACTTTTAACCTCTGAACAGCTACAAAATTTAAATTGTATACAAAACCGGACCTGAGGTAGATATTTAAATTAGTGCAGCATTCCACACTGGCAATAAAAACCCCAGTCTCATACTGCCTGCATAGTAGCACCATAGGGTCAATCAACTTTCAAAGAGATCTAGGAGTTGACAAAGAATCTAGTTTAAAGTAGGAAAATCAACAAGCATTTACATATGTCAAGAAAACCATTTCATTTATTTAAGCATTGACAAAACAAGTATTATTAGAAAGAGAAAATAGAAGTATGTGCATTACCATACTCCCAGCATGGATACCAAGTGTGGAGATGGGTGGGGGTTAGTCGGCGGCCGACGGCCTCCGGTGGTGTCGCCCAGGGGTGGGGAGAGGGGAAGTGGGAGCGGTACAGCGAAAGGTAAGGCGGGGGTCAAGGGCGCCGGTAAAAGACGTCCTTCGTCCTCAACAGGCGGAAAAGACCCCTGCCCCCCACGCCCATAAATGGCTAACCCCAAGGGTAAGACAAGGGTCCTCCAGGCAAATCTTCACAATGTAGCATCTGCTTCTGCCATGGTGGAAGTTTGCTTTGCAGAGAACAACATTGACCTCGCCCTCATACAAGAGCCTTGGGTGGCCAACGGTCAAGTTCTGGCATTGTTGGCTGCCAGTAAGATTCTTGTCAATACTAAAGGCAGTAGGCCCAGAGCTAGTATAATTTACAATAAAAATATTAAACTTTTAGCAGTTCGAAAGTACGGCAATGATGACCTGGTTACAGCCCTCATAAATCTCAAGGGATGCACAGGGGCCAGACTAAATATTTGCTCAGTCTATTTTCTGATCTGAGAACTCAGATCCTACCATTGAGTTAGAGCGAGTGGCGGAGTTCGCCCGAAAACACAACGCCGAACTTGTGGTGGGTTATGATGCACAGCATCAGGAAACACTAATATCAACGAAAGAGGTGAGTTACTTTATGGTTTTCTCATCTACAACCGCCTGGTAAGTCTAAACTTAGGGTGTACGCCAACCTTTGTTACGCGTGCTAGGCAAGAAGTGTTAGACATAACCTTTGCTACCAATTACATGTCCAGGCGGATAAATGAATGGCATGTTAGTAGTGAAAACTCCATGTCTGATCACAAACACATTAAGTTTGTGATTGGAGCATCACCAATCTATGAAACCGTTGCTTTTAGGGATCTAAAAGCAATGCCCTGGCATATAGCCTAAGCAGGAATTTGGAAATGTTTCCTAAGAGCATCAAAACAATTGTAGGTCTGGAGTTAGTGAGGGTGACAGTAACCGTAGGTATCCGTGAAGTCCTCAAGGACAGTTGTCGTGTCAAAACCAGGACCTCAACATGAAAAGTTCCTTGATGGAATACTAAGCTAAAAGAACTTAGGGAAAAGACCAGGAAACTATTTAATAGAGCTAATAAAACCAAAGAGTGGGATATTTATAGTGCAGCCCTCACCAAATATAATAAAGAAATTAGGAAAGCTAAGAGAGCATCGTGGAGGAAGCTATGCGAGGAAGTTGAGTATTCGCCTCGCAGTGCAAGGCTATACAAAATGCTATTGAAAGCTAAACCTAATCAGATCGGGCTTGTTGAAAAGCCTGATGGTAACTTCACTAATAGTGAAAAAGAAACATTGGAGTTACTAGCGTCAACCTTCAGCCTTGAATTCTTTCAGAGCCCTATCAAGGCCTTGTAATGAGGACTGGTGTAGGGCTGCAAAGATAATAAGGCCAAACCTGGTGCAGTGAGCTGTTGACTCCTTTAAACCATTTAAAACAAGCACAAAAAGAAACATTGGAGTTACTAGCGTCAACCTTCAGCCTTGAATTCTTTCAGAGCCCTATCAAGGCCTTGTAATGA
>DWHP01000595.1:0-19024 GCA_018247895.1 Parnassius honrathi
AATGACGTACAAAATAAACGTAGATTATAAATAAATATTCATAGGATAACAGTTTTTTTTTCTATAGGATAGAGTATTTAATACTGATTATATAATTACAAACTTCTTCATAGAAAAGTAGTCTCTATATACAAGTTTTTATGGGTTAAAGTGCTGTGAGTGGGTGCGACCTCATTAGACCGTTAGGGATTTGACAGAATATGGCCGCGGTCTCGTGAGACCGCTAGGGGGTTGAGAGGTTAATAATTATTAGTATAACAAGTTACAACCGTAATGTTTATTTTTTAATTAATTTATTCCATTAACTCTCATATATTTATCGCTTGTTTAAATTAATTTGTGACAACACTGGAAGTACTCTAAACATCATTTTCAACATGGTATGGCACTACCACTGCAGCTAAATTATGGTTGTCACGCAGCATACCAGCGTAAAATAGCAGCTTAATCCTGCTGTGTTTCGTATGGTGAGTGTAAAAAACTGGAAAACATTTTTACTGGAAACGGACTCCATCTTGGTCCTCAGGGATGACGATGCATCTGCATTTTGATTCGTAATCAAGAATGAATGTAGATGTCTATGGACCACAGTATCCATTTACCACCAGGTGAACTGTGTGCTCGTTTGTTAAATTATTCTATAAAAAATAATAATATAATTGGTCATTTAAAGCGGAAATAATGGTCTGTTTGTTCCTCTCATATTGAAGTTGGTAAGAATGTATCTCTATAATGCAGTTTTATATTATCTAGAATAATAAGACTGCTAATTTATCAACCGCCCTCGCAATCCGTATCCTTTACAATTAAAAGTTAAGATGTGCAGAAAATGTTTTGAAATTTCCAGCTATTGCTTTTCCTGGAAACTCCTTCTTGCCTACACGCAAAATACGCGCATAGTCGTAGAGTTGCGGAAAACAGACCGTCGTAAACTAACTAACTTCCAGCTATATGCCAAGTAAAAACAAAGATGTTTGGTTGTAATACATGTGCAGCATACTGTTTGGTCAGGTTATACAATGTCACAGATTACATAAACAATGTTGTTTTATTCATCTAAGCAAATCATTAATTTTTTGGGATTATATATTGTTAAATTTGTCACTAAATCCGCTTTTCCTAGTAGTCACAGTAGCTGGTTATAACACTGTGATCCTGGGTTTAATAATAGCCTGAGTAAAATTTGTGCACAAATTTTATTATTAACGATTTATCATGGTTACAGGTGCACCAACAACAAAGAAACGGACAGTTGTGACGAGTACGACATCTGCATCGACAGTAGCTCAGGTATTTTTTATTTATTACTATGTATGGTTTTTGTCTTTGTGAACCCACCGCTCTAAAATCCACGGTGGATCCTGGAAGGCTGTCATGTCTCTTTAGTCCCATTAGTGGGTTTTAGAGATAGACATCTTTCAGTTCCGAATGCGTTACTAAAATATACCGGGCGGCAAATCACGTTAGTCGAATACACACTGAGTAATAGCTTCTCTACACGATGGCCATTATGATGGCCCACTGTGATGGGCCAGCGTGTGGAGGGCGTAGTAGTATCGGATGGCTTATAGCGCATGCGATCGCATGGTCTTCGAATGGGGTCGGTGTCGGTCGCACATCAAAGGTAGTGGACCAGCGATGGCGGTACGCATCTACACGTGGTCCATTCCACAGTTGTGTATGTTCGACGGTGAGTGGACATTCATTTAATTTACGATTTTTTTTTAAATTACATAATGAGGTAATAAAATTTTTAGAACATATCGGGGGAAAGTGTAATGTTGAATCCGAGCCATAAACAGCACAAAGATAAAAATGTGTGCGATAGATAGATAACATCCACCATCTTCTTCTACACCATTTCTTTTTGATAACTTGTTGTGCACATTAAGGAAATAACGGTACGTGCTGTATAGATACATTGCCGCAGCGGCTACTGCTTCCACGTTCATCTTGAAAAATGTTTCAATCACAACTGAGTGACGCCATCGTGTGGTTGCGTTTCAACCATCGCATGGCCATATCGCTCTTCTAGCGCTGGCTCATCATGTAGAGAAGCTATAAAAACACACAGACTTACTCATCTTTTTATTTTTATTTTAAAGCCAAAACAAAAAGCTTAGTTGGTATGCTTGAATTTAATTTTGATTTTTATGGTCTTTGCGAATGTCTACCATATTATGTTCCTGAATATCAGTAAGCTAGGGGTAGAGAACGCAAATTTAACAAGTTGAGTTTGACCACCACCAATCAATGAGTCTAATAATTTTTTAGTAAAAAAGTTGTATAATCTATCCTATCAATAACGACATTTAGCCTCGACATTTTTTGTAATTTGTTTTATGATTTTATATTTCAGACATCGGCAAGTGCAACAACCGTTGTTAGCAGTGTCCCTACTGTTGTTTCGTCATCCGTTTCAACACGAACTGTCCAACTGGCCGGAGGAAGGACAGTCCAGTTAGCTACTAACCAAACAGTCCATTTACCAGGCGGTCAAGCCGTTCAGTTAACGCCGGGCCACACGTTACAACTATCCTCATTGCAGCTACCGACGCATAGCGTTCGACTGCCCAGCGGTCAAACCGTCCAACTCGCTTCGCCACAAACCGTCAGAGCTGTTTCCTCCACTCAAATCAAAAGCCCAACTCCAAGAACACAAACATCCTCTCCAACCATCAAAATGAACACCCAAACAAGTCAGCCTCTTCAAATACCGGTATCCACAGTCCAACTTGCTGGACAAACAGTTCAAATCGCCGGTCAAACTGTTCAACTAGCTGGTCAAAGTGTGCAGTTAACTGGACACACTGTAAAGCTACCGAGTGGACAAAGTGTACAAGTGGCCAGTCAAAATGTTCTCCCATCACAAAATATACAAACAGTTCAGTTAGCGAGTGGTAATATTCAAACTGTCCAATTAAGTGGTCAAAATGTGCAATTACCAAGTCAAAGTGTTCAAATGTCTAGTGGACAAAGTGTGATATCATCTTCAACTATGCAGATTGGTGGTCAAACTGTGCAGTTAGCTGGTGGTCAAACAGTACAGTTACCGAGTGGTCAAACATTACAATTGCCTAGTGGACAAACAGTGCAGTTATCTAGTGGTCAGACAATACAGTTAGCAAGTGGACAGACTTTACAACTCACAAATCAACAAACACCAAAGTCAATAGCTCAAGTAGTAAGAACACAATCTACAGGTGATAAACCCTCCCAGCCAATCGTAGCAAAGTTGTTAACTAATGCACAGGTAAGTGAAAATTTTGTATAGATACTATCATCGATATAATGGCAAGATATGGTCGTGCGAACAAATTTTCACCGTTTAAGCATATAGTAAATCAGCGCCATCTTCTTAAATACTCATGAACTACCATGTCACCATTGTTTCCACTTATTATTTTGGTTTTACCCTAAACCTGTAGGAATAGTCCCTAAGTTATCGTAAAAAATCAAAATAGCCTTATTTATTGCACCTAATTTTCAATATTCTAAGGAACAACATCATTGCAGGTTTTGAATATCATTTCATGATCAAAAATCTTGAGTTTTGTGATGAAGAAGACATTCTCATTTTCAAATTATAATAACACTTAGTCTCATAAGAATAATAAATATATGTAACTATGTAAAATATTATACCATTATTCAGGATATACGAAGTAAAACACTTTCATTCCACACTTTTCTAGCTTTTTTGACCCTATCCCTTTGATAAATCGTTAAAAATATGAAATTGGGTGGGTATAAAAACAGGATTATCTGAAATTCGATTTTACCCCAAATTATCCAAAACCCTGTCAACTTGAAGAAACGCCAAAAGCCCTACCTATATTAGTAGATTTACCCAAAAATAGTGCAAAATATCTAAAAGTGAAAACGACGCACGGCCCGCATATAATGCGGCCAAATTAAAACATGGCCAGTTAAGCAATTGTAAAGTGTAATTAAAATATTAAAAATTTAAAAATATACGTAATGCATAATTTTTGTAATACTTACCGAAATAAAAATATTCTATCCTTTCTTTAGTCGCCTTTTTATCGGAATCTGTATTATTTTTACTATTCAACTCGGCGTTTTGGCAATACAATGCGACGTCAGGTTGCGTTTGAAATCAAGACAAGACTGAGCTACTGAGCTCATGTTGGTGCACCATAAACATTTTTGCACCAAGAAATCAGTGACATTTTGTTTGTTCAATGACCTGGTCCATACGCGGTAGCATAATAAGTCATAATAAGATACTATACATTTTTGTTATTATAGTTCTTTATTGAAATATGTATCTTGATGCTTACTCCATTTTGCTTAAATGCAAAGTTGATAACTGTCTAAAATAAAAAATGTCATAAACACAATTTTGTTGATTTATAAAAACTGCTGTCTGAATTAAATAGATTGTATACTGGCTGGTCTAGTCTATACATAGATAAACATTATTATATAGTAGATCCTTACATAGCGAATTAGTGTTTTGTACGGGAGGAATATAAAGTCATTTTTTTGTAAAATATATTTAATTAATCAAAGTATGCACCATTGTTATCTATGCACTATTGCCATCTCATAGGTAGTTCATTGATCCCTTTACTAAAAAAACCATGGTTACGGGAATCAATAAACTCTTTGAAGGCTGTTTGGACTGCCGCATCGGAGTTGAATTTTTTTCCTTGTAAGAAGTTGTCTAAATAATTGATAGAATCAGGCGTCACTTTGCGGAAATCCATTATAATAAAAATATTAATTAATTTGCAACCTTCCGCTAACTAAATACAATGATGTATCTTACCTGGATTGAAGAGCACCTCCCGCCCTTCCTCAATTGCGTGCACTAATTCCGTCAGCACTAGTAGTAGTAGTGGTGCTGGCACTTAATATTTTTATTAGTTGTCTAAATTCCGGACAAAATGGTAATCTGTTGTAGCAAGGTCCGAGAAGTACGGTGGATGTCGCTCAAATTGTAGCTCATCTAACTTAGTGGTTTGTTGTTGTGGTGTGTGTGGTCTGGCGTTGTCGTGAAGCAGCAGTGGCCAAGAGCGATTGACCAGTCTCGTTTGTTCAACAGCTAGTTCTTTCTTCATGGTTTGCAGTTGCTGGCAATAGATATCTGCCGTAATCGTTTGGCCAGATTTTAGAATACTGTAGTAAACGACACCGGTGCTAGTCCACCAAACACTCATACTTGCTGGGTCTCTAGGGTTCAGCCATTGCGACGAGCGCTTCCGGTTATCGTACAGTACCTACTTTTCATCACAAGTAATGATTCGATTTAAAATCCCTTCATTTTTGTGTCAGTTGAGCAAAGTAACACAGCAGGTGACGCATGTTTGTGCAAGTTCGATCCACTCAATTCATGAGGTACCCATCGTTCAACTTTTTTTACTTTCCGATTTGCTTCAAGTGGATTAATACAGTTTTATCACTTACCCTGAAGCTGCAGGCTATTTCTGAAGTGCTTTGTGATGGATCCGCTTCCATAATTGCCTTTAATTCCTCATTTCCCACTTTGGTCTCCGGCCGTCCACGGGGTTGGTTCGGAAGGTCGAAATTTCCTGAACGAAAACGTTGAATCCAAAAATGTACCATGCTTTCTTTTGCGACACCAGCACCGTACACTTTTACTTTTATTATTTAGATTAATGATAATCCTTCGAGCTGTTTCTGCAGCACTAGTGCCACGGTAGAACTCGTACTCGTAAATCTACCGATATTTCATGTTTTCCATTGTGCGGTAATAAGCGACGCCACTTACGACGACACACTGTTTTCAAAACTCGAATGAACCAGCTAAATGAATTTATAATTTTGGCGTTCTTAACCAAAGAGAAGATATTTCAGATCAAAGTGGTCAGTATGACAAAACGCTAATTTCATATGTAAGGACCCAATATTTAAAATCAATTTTTACATATTTTTATTATAAAAAGCTCTTACCTCGCCTGGTGTGTTTTCAACTAATATGTGTATGCGAAATTGCTATTCCTTCATCGGTCTGAATTTATAAGTTTTATTCTATAGATTATGTCTCATAGTTGATATTTATGACAATTACATTTAAACTACAAAGTAGGAGTGTGGGTCTCTTTCTTGAAACGTAAGATCTTTGATATTTTATAGGCGCGCTTTTTGTTTATATTCTATTTTTTATATTGTTTTATATAGGGACAAATGATATCGCTGGAAGGCGTAGTAGGTGGTGGGCGAACTTTGCAAGTGGCGAGCGTGGGTAGCGTGGGCGGCGTGGGCAACGTGGGCGGCGTGGGGACTGTGGGCAGTGTGCGTGGGCGTGGCGGCGTGCGCGTGCTGTCGCCGGCAACCAGACTGACCCGTCCTCTCCTACTTACTTCCGCTAAGCCGCTGCATAATATCATATTGCAGGTAAATATCGTATGCATTTCAAATTCTAAGCCACTATATCTCAAAATAGTTTTGTATCGAATAAAGAGTAGCAATATCTCAAAAAGAATTAGAGGGAAAAAATCTTAATAATCTGTACAGAAATAATGGCCTATCAGTCCTCGTCTATTTTCTTCTTCTTTTATCTTGAATGTGCTTTCAGCTGGGATGAAGAATCAAAAAGTATTTAGATGTGCATCTACAACAGTTCACTCGCACATTTGTTTAACAATCTTAACTCAATTTTAACAGTGATACATATTTCATTTTATATAAAAACTTTTAAAGAAAATTAGAAAGTAAGCTAAAGGACATTAAAAAACACTTTATGCATCATGATTAATATCTGATATCAAAAGAAAACTATTTGTTAAGGATACCTATCAATCAATCAAATAGTAACAAAAACATTCTAGTTTTAAATTTTATGTCGAAAGATCCATCTCTTAGATATTTTAATGAAATAATGTTTACCTACTTTGTTTCATTAAACTTTTATTTTAAAAGACTGATATTTCAGCCTTATACCAAAAATCTTATGATCTCAGAAATTTAAATTAACCTTAAGTTCTAATCAATACAACTCTTTCATGAATATAATTTAACAAACATGCTATATGGTTTAAAAACTGATGACTAATTATAACATATTTTATCTTCTCAATACATCGAGCTATATTACTAGCGTATAGAACAGACACCCCGAACCAAAAGTTTGCTTCATTTTGGTGAGAGTTAGAACTAAAGTTCACTGCAGCGCTAAAATGATAGTTACGTCGTCTAACCAACTATTAAAACATGCAGCGCTAGTTTGCATTAGGGATTAGTTTTCTCGCGACCAAAATGTCATAAGCGCCAGGAATTTCGTGGCGCTTGCGCGTATCGTTCATCGTAGTGTACAAGTCGCTCTTCTATGGGAGCTACTTTGAGCGACCATAGATTTTACATTTTACCCGATTCTCGTTAGCGAAAAACTTTAAATCAAAAAGTTTTAAACGTTTTAATGTCTACTTACCGATGAAATATTAAACCATCACTCTTTTTATGTTCTGGAGTGTTTACTGCAGTATTTTAAGGATACAAACAGGCATTTTGAAGTTGTTATTTATGCGAAGCGAAATCATGCAAAGCGTGGCGCAAAATCATGCAAGGCGTTGTCTTCTCTATACGTGGTAGTAATACCTCAGTGTCTCAGTAAGAGAAATTCTGTTCTCTACTAAACTAACTAAATATAATTATTTTTGTTTTGTTTTATGAATATTTGACACTAGTATTATATTTGTAATTGTACATTAGTATAAAGTGTATATAAAATACCACTAATACCACTAGGCCCGTCTAATTTAATGTGATGAATGACATTGCTTTTTATTTTTAGTGTACACTACCATACTACAAAAAATATTGAGAAAAGATGTTGTTAGATTTATTGACCGGCATAGGCACACTTTAGAAATATTATGCTTTCTAGAAAGAAAATCCTACTGTGGGAGGTATTACATGGTTATCACATTATAACATTTTTAAACAAATAAAAGTAAATAATTTGTAATAAAAATGGTGGTAATTAAAAAAATATATGATCTCAAAATCTTACTGGGTCTTCTCTTAAAAGGTCTCAATATCCAAAGTGGTGTCAGATTAAAATGTTCATGAAATAAACTTAATTTCACTAAAAATTATTTTGTCTTGATTGAGAGAATTTACCACAATTGCTGAGCTTGGATTAACAATCCCAGGGCTAGAATATTGATTGATATTTTCTTTTGCTTTACAGAAAAGAAAAAGTAAAATGTTCTTTCGCCTTTACCATTTTGTAATATGCAATATTAAAAAATGAGTTTGTTCATTATTCCCTACACAGAAAATTGTATCAAAAAATGTTTCTGAACATTCCAGCAAAGTGATGGCAGTGCAATTCGAGTTACGTCTAGCGGCGGTGCCTCTACATCACAAACTTTAGTATTAAGCAATATTGGTAAGTTTTTAGCACTTGTAAACAAATAAAATTAGTCTCCAAGTGTCATTATTTTCGAAACAGGATGAATCTTAGGTTCTGCCCTTGGCGTCATAATCTGGATAAGCAAACAATTGTCTTATACATTTATGAATATGTAATAAATAATATTAATGTCCTTCAGACCGAATCTCGGTTACGGTGGTCAATTTGAACGTAGACGGAGGTCATCTGCGCAGGACGGGAATAAAGTGCCCGAGTGTATCGCAAGCACCTCTTTTCCCTCAGTCTCGTAGTCCGATGGGACGGTTATCCTCCGACATGACCGGAGAGAGATCAGGCGCAGAACCAACAGACTTACATGCTTTCCGAAGCACGGGGTAAAACACCGCCGACTTCCTGACCGGGCTGCTACTGAAAATTTCTTGGCAGAAAAATAACTCATTGATTAAAACTCTACTAAAAAGGGGAGTCCCCCGTGACCATGGGTGCTGAAAAGCACCCGAAACGTGTATTAAAAATAAAATAAATAAAACGCGATAAAATAAAAGTAGTTTTAATGTAGTGTTCGCGTAAATATAAGAAATCATTATAACAAATAACTCATTTTTCGTTTACAACCACTATACCAAAAAGGCAGTCGAAACTATGAGTATTTATAGTTGTTACAAGATAAATTAAAATTGGTATTGATGAAACATGTAAGATGAAACCATACCTGTGACCGTACCACAAAATGCCGTTTGGTGGTGGCGTAAGAGGATCCATCACCTCACTTCATCCCGATGTTGTAGGAAGAGGCGACTATGGAGGCGGACATGTGTTGGTATAACCATCTCGTTTATATCAGACATAAAATACCCAGTAAAAGTATGACCAAATAAAAGTATGAGACGTATGGTACTACGGTCGCAAATGTCTGCCAGGCGTGCCGAAAGATAGGTCCACGTCTAGTATTGGGCTTGCCATGTTGATATAGAAAATGAAATAGAAAAGTAACGTAGTATAGTAGTCATTAACTGAAAGGTATATTTTGTAGAATTTGAATGCACCAATCTCAGAAGAACAAAATAATATGAACAAAGACAAAACACCACGTGACCACTTTCGGTAACTTACCAATTGTTATGTACCAGTAGGCATGCGTTTTTGTGGAAGATTTTTCCATACGTATTATGCTGGATTGGAGGGTCATTGCTTGCATCCGATACCGTTGTACTGGCAATGCTATTCCCATCCCATTACTATACTTTGGCATTTAGATCCGGTACTCACGGATAGTTTTCCGCCATCAGTCGCTCGTCACAGCGTCTTTTTTGAAAAGTTACTTCTTGTTTTATTATTTAAATGTTAATTGCAGTGTTAATAATTACTAACGTAACCCAACCCACAGGTGCTCAAGCGGTAACAACGTCAACGGCGTCGCCGCCCGTCTTGAAACTACAACAGGTAATATTAAAGTGTTGTCATTATTAGCTTTAACATTATGTCAAAAGGTAAATATGTAAGTATGTAGAAATATGTATGTCATATTATGTATGTAAATACATTAATATATAAAACGTCTTCTTAAATAAAGGAAATATACTTTAGAAAATGTTTTCGTATATATTTCAAATCTAGGTTTACAATTGAGAATTGTTTTTACAAAATTTAGTGAATAAGTAAAATTATTAATAATTTAAGATAGACTGTTGTTACCAGTCGGTTCAAATACTTTTTAAGGTCATCTAAATCACCCATATAAAAACCTCAACGTGAACAATGACTCTTGTGCAATGTAATTTATTGTAATCATTTAACTTTATGTAAAATATTTTAAGGCGAGTTTTTATAAATTTCCATTGTATATTTGGTGATAGAGTTCCTTTTCAGCTAAGATGTCTGTCTGAATATAATCCTTCTTACCTGTTTCTGATGCCAAGTAGCCAAGCTGTGCTCCAGCTTATTAAGTAATAGAACCGGTATAGTTACAAGCGGTGAGGCATAAGGTGTGTAGATGAAGTTGCGGTCTACCTTAAAGTTAATTTAAGTAATTTAAACTATACTACCACTAATTAGATTGTTAGCTAATTGGACACTAATATTACCTATTAAAATAATGAAAAATTTCACATAATGATTTTTAATTGAAGTTAATTACTTTATTAAAGGATATCTAATGTTGTTTAAACACCATCAGAAACGAGGGGAGAGGTTTTTAACGATATCATTGCTAACCATTATGCTTTCAACATTGTATGTATTAAACAGTTACTCAGGGGCTATCAAAAATATCAACAATCTCTTTAATTTCACTCTTCACCATGTCTCATTAGTCATTACAGAGTATTGATTTGTTTTATGGTTGCGTTATAGGTGAATCCAATACATCAGGTTAGACTACCGCAGGGGATAAAAATTCAACAGGTGATTATTGAGAGTTTGCATGCATAAAAATTTTTGACAAATGACTGTAGTTTTGTTAACAAAATGCATGGGGTTATAACATTACGAGCATGGTTCAAGATTAACAAAGAATGAATGAGAAGCACTAATAATTTCAAATGGGCTTTAGATCACTATTTTTATAGTTTAAATTAAGTGAATATTTTCATTGTAACAACACAATAATGGAGTTAGTCACTTGAAAAATTATTAAAAATAACGTTTTATATTTAATACCTAATAAATTAATTTATTAAATATCACACATTGGTGAAAAAAATGTATTATAAATTGTTACGTCGTACCACGAATTGATAGGCTTTCCGGAAATATTATGTTAATTGTTAGGACTAGTAATCTAGTTTAAAGGTTTTCTGTTTCTAGTGCATGTATAGACACAAAACAATAACATAGTGGTGTGTTCTTTAACTTTTTTCACATTTTTAACCTTTTTTTTAATTCTTCAACTTTTACGAATATCTGTAGTTTGGTTTACCCATTTCTAATATAATTAATGCAAAATATAACTTATATTTCAAAAATAAATATTAATCTTCACACTTTTCTTAAAAATTAACTTCCACCGCCATGAAATCTGTCAAATATTTTACCTCATTCCAAGAGGGCGCCGCCCTGGTGGCAGAAAATGTTATGCGTTGAATAGCAATCTGGTGGTGGTGAAAGACAATACGTAATGGATTGATTCTCTTGCTTAATTCGTTGCCTAGGTGTCATAAAAGATGATTATGAGAAGTGGTAGAAAAATCTATGGCTTCCGATAGATGGCGGTATAACCATATGTATAACCTTTACACAATGCATAAAAGTAGTGTGAGAGACTTGTAGTGAGTTCGCTTGCCAGAAAGTGCCAAGTAAGTGTAAATCCGTGGGTATATAGACTATTCAAAATACGATGGATCTCATAAAAAGAGTTTTCTCTAATCCCAATTCTAATC
This sequence comes from Parnassius honrathi, assembly GCA_018247895.1. Lineage (NCBI taxonomy): Eukaryota > Metazoa > Arthropoda > Insecta > Lepidoptera > Papilionidae > Parnassius > Parnassius honrathi. The sequence continues at coordinate 11,743 of DWHP01000595.1, forward strand.
TGGTCATCATCATCATTATCATTATAGCCCTTTACAAGTTCACTGCTGAACATAGGCCTCCCCAAAAATGGTATTAAGTCACCTGCATCCATCGACTTTTTGCATGTCTTACCAGGTCGTCACTCTTTCTAGGAGGGGGACACCCTATACTTCGCCTGTCGGTACGAGGCTACCACTCGAGAACCTTTCTTTCCCATCCACAAGCTACTTCAGCTTACTAATCCGTTAGGCTATGTCGGTTATTCTGGTTTCTGCGGATATGCTCATTCCTAAGTTTATCAGGCAGCCAAACCCAGAGCATAGCCCTCTCCTTAGCTCGCTGAGCGACTATGAGCTTCTTCATACGGCCAGTAGTGAAGAAGGTCCACCTCTCAGATTCATAGGTTATAACTGGCAACACGTACTGGTTGTACAATCTAGTTTTTAGGTTTTGAGGTATGCTTGACGAAAGGATATGTGTCTGCCCAGCCGAGTTGAATCCGTCGATTGACGTAAGTTAACACACGTAAACATACTACTCGTCAATAGTGCTCTCAACAACTAACGGCATAGGTGTGACATGGACATTACACATGACTTTTGTTTTGTCCATGTTTATCTTAAGACCTATCTGTTGGGAACCACTATTGAGGTCATTGAGCATAGTGCTTAGGTCTTCCAGCGATTCTGCCATAAGAAATATCGTCGGTAAATCGAAAGTGAGTGATGTTAATGCTGTATCCTTTCCAGTCCAGTAGCCTGAAAATGTCTTCCAATGCAGCAGCGAAGAGTTTCGGAGATATTACGTCACCTTGTCTTACACCTCTCTGCAGTTAGAAAGGTTACTGAGGTTCTGTACTCGGATAGCCATCGTAGCCCTACTGTACAAACTCTTCAACACTTCGATATGCCGATAGTCAACTTGGCACCGCTGAAGGGACTGTAGCACCGCCAAAACTTCAAAGGAATCAGACATTCTCATAGTCCACATACAAGCAAGACATAGTAGACGTTACTCTTCGGACTTCTGTACGACTTGACGAAGGGTATGTATGTAGTTATGGTGCTAAAGCTTTATCGGAAACTGGCTTGTTCGGGAGGTTGGAGGTCGTCGAGTCTGCTTGCAAGACGATTCGTAATGTCTCTCGAAAACAGCACGTAGAAGCGGCTCAGAAGGGAAATCGGTCCGTAGTTCTTCAAAAGAGAGTTGTCGCCTTTCTCGAAAGACAAGACCACCGCACTTCTGCCCCATGCCTCCAGAGTAGTGCCACCATAGAGGACGGAATTAAAGGGCTTCTGAAGGACTTTAAAAATTGGGTTTCCACCCGCTGCCCATAGAACCTCTCAATCGCACTCAAAAACATATCAGGTGTCTCGGAAACGATGCTACCACATTCGGTCTTCAGCTCCAACCGTTTTTGGAGTCGTTGGAGCCCTGGTTTCGCTCGATCGCTTCTTTTAATACAAGCTGTATTGAAGATAAAGTCTCGCTGCATGCATTTGGAAATCTGTCTGTTTAGTTGCTTTTATGCTGTCAAATCTGCTGAAGACTGCAGCTTCATCTCCCGTCTAAAAGTCATGATATTAAGAGTGTGATCGGAGAGTTTTTGTGTTCTTCTGCGACGGGTCTTACAGAACTTAGCCTTGATCGCATGAAGCTTCCACAAGCTTGTCATTCATATCGTCTATTTGATTGGTATCTCCTAGGCACTGAAAACGATTTTGTAACTCGAGCTGAAAGTTTCCGGAGCTTTGGATTAGAGCATAAGGGGAGTGTTGACTTCATTAGACATGAGCTCTTCAACTTCACGTTTAGGTTCAGTCTGCCTGTCACCAATCGGTGATTGTTGCCTTGCGATCACTGAGACATCACTGAACAGTTGTAGTCTAGTCGTCATAATGAAGTCAATCTCATTTTTTGTTGAACCGTTGGGGCTCGACCGGGTTCGCTTTCCGTGGGACCGCTTTCGGAAGAGAGAGTTCATGAAAAAGAGTCCCTCTTTCTCCATAAAGTCGGCCAGCTGCTGATCCTTTGGGTTCCGTTGCCCTATTCTGAATTTCCCTACTTTCAGCTCACTGTTCTCTCTTGTGCCTTGCGTAATCTGGTCGTGATCATTAAATGAGCGTGGAAGAATTATTTGAAATAAATATTTATCTACTCACTAAAATCCTAGCCGTATTAATTACGTATAGTTTGTGAGAGTACGAAAATCGACGTTGTGCTGTAGAATTATATATGTAATTGTAGATATTTTAAAAGTTTCCGAGCAATACACGAAACTATACAGAGACACTCTGTAGATACAAAAAATCACGTTATATTCAACATTATATTATACACATAACTCAAGTAAAAAAAAATTGGAACACGAAGTAATGTGTTTTACCCGACTGCTACAGAAGAAGGATAATGTTTTTCGTGATTATGTATGTTTGTATGTATGTCTATCTATATTGTTTGCACGCTCTGTAGCCTAAATGGCTTGAGCTTGATAGATTTTAAAATACAGGGTATCGTTAGATTCGTCTTGGTCGCGGAAGTGACATAGGGTATAAAACTTTTCTCTTTTCCTGATCTGATAATCTATGGGGAGACCTATGCCCAGCAGTTAACGTTGATGGCTATAATGAATGAATGAAAAGACGATATGCGTGGCGAAGTAACTTTTAGTAACCTCAAAAATTATTTTATTATTTTTAGTTTTTTAAAGTTGATTTTTACTTTTCATTGAAAGTCGAATTTTGATGGCGGCTGTACACGCTCGTCTCGTCGCCTCGCGTGCCTCTCGTCACGTACAGGCTTGACACGAGAACCCACCGTGTACACACTCGTATCATTTGAATTTCGTATGCCCGCTGAGATGGACCTAGATGAAACTGTTGCTGCGTTTTGCTTTTGTTCTATTAGTTATTACGATTTTTTACACATTTACCATAAAAAGAAAATTAATAAGCCATGGCGTAGAAGAGGATGGTGGATGGTTTCTATTTACCGTAACAGAACCATGTACGGTGAATAGAATAGAGTATGCTCGCGTTTTCAGCGCAAGACTCACGAGATCCTTTGACTCGAGCGCAAGAAACCGACAGGTTTCCGAGAGCGAACGAGGGCCGCGAGACGCGCCGCACCATGTACACACTCGTATTCGGCCTGTCTCGTGGTGTCTCGACGAGCGTGTATAGCCGCTATGACACATGAGTGGATGAAGGAATACTACATGCTCGTGTCGTTTAAATAGTTAGGTAGGGTGGTTGTTTTTGCATCAAATTAATATGGACCAAATGAACTACGAAACATATAGGAAAAAATGAAATTACAGTCGAGTAGTAAACATCCTCATGTTTTGAAATTTATCGGAGCAAATAAATGATTGTGGACTGTTTCCTTCAGAAATTACATAACGCCCTTGAAAAATATTTTCTCCGTAAATAAGTATAATATAATCCTAATAAAAAGTATAACAATAAGAAGAATTTTGTCTTAAATGATTTTCCAGTGGTAGAAATGTCATAATATGAACATTGTATTCACGGATCCTAACAAGTAATTAACATTAAAATTATTATGAAGTATTTACTTTTTCATATAACTAAATATGTTATGTTTTAAATTCCAGGCTGTACCAACAGCGACAGTACCAACATCTAGCGGAGTCCGTAGTGTGCTGATGGACGGTCAACAATTAAAATTAGTTGGTGGGCGTCACGTGCTAGCCAGATTGTTGAGACCGTCTAATCCGCCGCAATAGCAAGGGTTTTCGATCTAATTTGTATATAATATGTTATAGCATTAAAGTGACGGGGTTAAAGGCATATTTTTAAAAAAAATTGTTTAATATATCTAAATTTTATCAAGTTGTACATAAGGTTTAGGTTAAAAATTGCACCAGTACTGGATCCCTCAGTGGTAGATATACAAAGTATTAAGTTTTTTTGTGTATAGATGTGATTACGTTTTAATGATGTTCATTTAGTTCATATATAAATAACAAATATATGATTTAGTTTTAAGTTATTTAATCACAAACATGACCAGCGACGTGTAGTATAAATAAGGATACATTATATATAATGCAACAGAAAGAAAAACAAAATTAACACGGTAACAGAAGTGTGTTAAATTAATGCTACAAAAATATACCAATCGTTTAAGTAAAACTTCAATACGACAGTAAAGAAAGACATACCTAATTACTGTGAAAAACAATTTAAATATGGAAAACACTGAAATGTACCTACAATGCTAGCAGGACAAGAATTGGGCTGCGTTTACTGCAACTTCGCACGTAACGTCAGTTTCTACGACGCCTTTATTTTATTATTATTATTGTTTTTATTTTAAGGAAAATTAAACGTAATATGGCTACATTATAACACAAATAACAATATAAGTAAAAATACATTTTTCTTATTGTACTTTAATTTGATTTCTTTTGTGAAGCGAAATGTCAGAACAATCACGACAAGGCGTTCATCATTTTTGTTTAGTGATATTCTAGCCAGCTCTGTTCATGGCGATATTCCGATAGTCCGAACTTTGCTACTATACCAAGTCGTTGCGAACGAGATCTATTATACATTAGTGGTCCACGCCAATTTTAACTTTCTATACTGTAGAATTCTTTCTTAAACTTCTTTCTATAGAGTCAATCACTTGAACTAATCAACCTTTATCATATGTATGCCCATGTGACAAGATTCAGCTCAGGATTGGCTGCAGACACAGGACAAAGAAATCACAACGCAATTTAGACGTGGTAGAGCCACGCTGCAGCTATATTATGGTTGTAGCACGAATGGGTCGGCTTGACCGGGGAAGGACCACGCTCTTACAGAATACTAGCGTAAAATAGCAGCTTAATATTGTTGTGTTTCGTCGTATGGTGATGGTGGTGTGTAGAAATCCGGGAACCCTTTTTTATCGAAAACGAGGCATTCCATCTTCGTCCTCAGGGGTGACAACGCATCTGCGTTTTGATTCTTAATCAAGGAAAAATGTAGATGTCGATGTATGCTCGTTTGTCAACCTTATTCTATAAAAAAAACAATAAATTAAAAAATTAGTTTCGGTTGAGTCAGTCACAGGACCAGGATCACTGCTGACACTTAGCAGGGAATCTACATTACATCAGCATTCCAAGTAGGCATATTTTTATTATACAGGGTTATTTTGCAATAACTGGCCAAATTTTCAGAGAAGCTTCAGATTAAGTAATATAGGCAAAATGATGAAGAAAACTTATTTAAAAAAAATCTCAAACATTCTGTCTTTTAAATTAAAAATGCGTGATAATGCATTATTTTAACTGATTTTATTGCGCACCCAAACATTCGTAAGGGGCGATCAGTAGGCAAAGAAATTGCCCATAAATCAAATTCAATTTGAGACAATTTCAAATAAAAATACTTAATGTACTCGTATTTTCAACAACTGCAATAACGGTATATCATTATTTATATATTTGAATTTAAGTTTAAAATTTGGCTACTCTTTGAAAAATAACCCTGTATATTACACATCGTATTAATGTAGTATGATGTATGCTGGGCAGGCGTCTTTATGTATAGTACACATCGTTGAAACTGGTGCAACAATAGCGTTTACTACTAACTTATTTAGTGGTATTAATTTTTTAACTAATAATATTTATTCAACCAGCGTGTATTTATAACATAAAAAATTATTTTAAGACATTTAAGCAAACATAGTGCCTATAATATTCTAAAATGTATGTTAAATGTTTAATTCCTTTATTCATTGATGCGGCTGACAGTTTGCCTTTTGTCCCCTTGGAATGTGGCATTGTTAATTCACAAATTATTAGATATGGAAATTTGCAACTTGAGTGTAAGAGACCTGCGATATTTTATAAGAATTCAGAGGTTTATTTAAATTGGATACAGAGTTATTTGTATAATTTATAAAGTTCAATTATAATGTTTTGGTTGCAATATCTAGTTATAACCCAATTGTTAGTCAATTAGGATTGTAGTATATTTTTTGTATAATAAATTTTATCTATATGAAATGAATCTCTTGTTTAATAGTATTTACTAACTTTATGCAATGCATGTACGCCGTGTAGTGACGGTGTAAGAGTATCCACTAGCACCTGTCGTCCCGTGGCGTGCGTGTCGTGAGGCCGCAGAGGGAAACAAACTAGGAGATTGGCAGCAGCAACTTCCTAATAACAACAAATAAAAGAAAAATAAAACAATGCGGTTGCCAACCCGCCTGCCAAGCTTGGCGACTATGGCATAATCCACCCATGGGGTGGGTTATGCCATAGTTGTTCATTCTATGGGGTTGCCATAGGGTTCAATCAAAAAAAGGGGGGAGGTCTTTGTTCAGCAGTGGACTTAACTGTAATGAATGGAAGGAACAAGTGTTATGATTTTAATAACCATTTTAAAAAGGCACCGCTGAAGGGACTGTAGCACAGCCTAATTTTCGACAGAATCAAAGGCTTTCTCATAGTCTCCATACACAAGACAAAATGGTGGATTGTACTCTTTGGTCTCCTGTACAATTTTTCGTAGGGTATGTAATGTGGCCTGTGGTAGTAAAGCCTTTTCGGAAACCGGCTTATTCGGGAGGACTGGAAGTCTAAGTCTGCGCGCGAGACGATTCGTAACGATTCTCGAAAGCTGCATATAGGCGTGGCTCAGAAGGGAAATCGGTCTGTAGTTCTTCAAGAGAGCGTTGTCGCCTTCGTTTAAGAACAAGACCACCGTACATCTCCGGAGTAGTCCCACCATGGAGGATAGAATAAAAGAGCTTCTGAAGGACTTCAAGTACCGGTTTTGCACTCGCTTTCGGAAGCTCCGCTGCAATTCCAATCTCGCCTGGGGCCTAGCCGGTTTTAAGGTGCTGGAGAGCCATTCTAAGCTCGGTCCACTGACCTCTATATATGCGTACTCGTATATATAGAGGTCAGTGGCTCGGTCAGACTGACGTCCAGTCAGTGTGAATAACTTATTAAACCGACAACTGATTTTTTTATTCTATGAACAGGCTATTCCATTATATATTATTTTATTATAATTATATAATTAGCTATTTATATATTATTATAATTAGCTATTCCATTTGACACTGGCAAAAAGGACAACCGTACGAGTTTATTTGTTTCCGAAAAAAAGCTATTCACATAAAAAATCTTTTTGGCTCTAACTCCAACGTACTTTAAACTTCTAAATAAGAGAGTAAAAGAATTAGTTGAAAAGAAAAAGCAAGAAAGAACGGATAAGAATGATAGAAGAATATCGGATAACTTCCAGGCAAATATTAAAATGTTCTGGA
>DWHP01000596.1:0-19017 GCA_018247895.1 Parnassius honrathi
TAAAATTGCAATTAACAATTTCATTGGTGCCGGCGGGGATTGAACCCGGGTTACTCGCGTTCTGTTATATTTACAGCGAGCGTTAACCATCTGAGCTACCACAGCTTTCATATAATTTCTTACTAAGGTATAATTAGCTATTTTGGGATGGATATTTGGAAACTAGGTTTCAAGAAGGTCTCTTGCACTAGCATGATGTCGATATCATGGTCGCGTAAAAAGTACATGATTTCTTCCTTTTGATCTCTGATACCGTTTGCATTTAAGAACGCGACTGTCGTAGACCTAGACTTGGTTCTACCTGTATGTTGTGCTTCCATTTTGATTATAAAAAAGAGTCGGCTTGATGCACTGGAAGGAGCCTATCGTGTGGATAAGATTGATGTGTTCAATGATAGCATTGAGCCTATCTTGTACGGACTTGGCTTCGCGAAGTTTGCGGGCTAGGGTTGTGACTTCGGCTTCGATTTCGATACATTTATGTTGCTGGCGAAGTTGAAAACTAATGAAAGGTCAGTGTCGATGTTTGTCGGTGCCTGAGGGGCGGGTTTGGGCTTCTGGGCCTGGCGAGGAGGCGCTGGCTGTGAGGCGGCCGCGCTGACAATCACCGGGAGCTTAATCCATGCATTGGGTTTAGGTGCTGAAGGCACCGGAGGGCTTGGGTCTTGCCCGGAAGTCCCTTTGACGGGGGCGAGTTTGGCTGTAGCCTGAGCGGGCGCGGGTTGAGGCACCGAGGTTGGTGCGACTGAAGGGGCAGAATGCCGTGAGCGTGACCTACTAGAGTTGATCGCTCGTCCGCGTTGGATTGCTCCTCCGTTCTGTTTCCTACGTGGTGCTTTGGTACACCCACGATAACTCGCTGGGTGTCCCTCTTCGCCGCACAGAACACAGCTCGGAGGGTTTTCCGACTCGGGCGTTCGGGGGCACTCGGATGTGCCATGATCGCCTAGGCACTTAACGCACCTAGGCCGGGCGAAACAATTACCGGTCGAGTGGCCGTATAATTTACGTAGCATTGGCCAACGATGCCCCTATTGCGAGGAATCTCTACTGCAATCCCCGTGAGTTTGCAGATTCAGGTGATATTGTAGTTTTTCTTGCCTTCTGGATACAGGTCTAGCATATGACGAGGCATAGATCTAAGTACCTTTTCCTGTCGGTGGCGTGGTGTATCCTGTGCACTTCCCTGACTGGGAAATTTTGCGATTTCAAACCGCTTAGGATGTGTTCGGTTTCGAGCTCTTTAGGGAGCCCGCGAACGACAACACTGATCACAGCTCAGATTCTGAGCTTTAAGATGCGCAGTTAAAGCGCGGAATTCGTCCGTCGTTGCAACGGGAATACGAATGCCCTGGGGTCCGTTGTGGACTTTGGAGCAGAAGATTTTTTTAGAGTCTATCCACTTGGATAGGTTGCTCCAGCGAGATTTATCCTGCAAGATGATTGGGGGCAGTGGCTTCTCCTTCCATACTGCAGCCGGAGTCGGGTTCTTGGAACGCGCGGAAGGCGCGGCTTTCTTAGTCGGAGTGGCGTTAGGGGATGTAGGGACCGAATGAGGCTCGTCTCCCTTTTTCGCGGAAGCGCGCTTGTGTTTTTTACCTGAGACTAGAGTGAAGCCTTCGCTTTCAGATTTAGTGGGTCGATTGTTGTCCGTCTCCATCTCGGAGCCCGATTCGGCGTCCGAAAACACCGGCGAGGGACCGCGGGTGGAGAGCGCAGAAGACGCGGGGGACGTGGCGTCGTACACTGTGTCGATGGACACAGGGGTTTAGGACCCGGTGCTTGGCGACATAGGGTCATCGATGCGAAGGCCACCGTAAGCTTTCGTATACCAAAATTGATGAAATATGTGATATATTAATATTTTATAAGAACTTCTTTGTACCATATTTCTTGTGAATAAAATTTATTATTATTATATAAGGACGGGGCGTTCAGCAGCGGGCACATTACGCTGAGCTAAGAATAGCCGCCATCGTGTTTAGCGATTAAAAACAACCACTTGTGTATCAAGACCCCACTTTTCGACGCGGGAGTGGTGTGCCTAAATGAACACTTATACAACTAGCAGGTTGGTACACTAGGATGTCGCCTAATGCGACAAGCGAACACAGAAATTAAAACAATAGAATTGCTGCCTCTGAGGCAGCGGGTGTACAATAAACTACTTACGGTTTACTGGAAATCGGCAGAACGTGGGGCACTACACTATCACTACACAAAGACATAATGGGCCGGCGGCCTGATGCATCTGGCAGATGTCGTGATGCACAACACCACTGACGAACTTCCACGAACCGGTAACTGTCTTTGTATTCTTTCTTGAATGTCACGAACTGGGAGCGCATGGACTCAACCGATTAATTACACTGCGCGGTTGGGTTGCCGGCGGTTGCGGCGAGGTACTTAATCGGACTGGACTTGGCTCGGACTCAGACTGGACTCTCTAAAAAGGACCTGACGAAACCTCGCCAGAAGCACTTCTTTTATTTCGGCGGTCGGTGTGACGTAGGCACTGAGTTGGTGCGAGCGTTCGTCCTTGCGGGGCCCTTGTTCTGATGCGGGGTGTGGGGAATGTGTCGACGTGGGTGCAGTGCGGGGCGACTTACGATCATCTCATCGCCGTCCGCAACAATTTCCGAAATACAATTTGGATAGTTTTCAATTATAAAATAAAAAAAACGACGGGTTGCACTCCGGGAGTGCCGGCTGAAGTGAAAACGTGAATATTAACGTTGTGAATTTTTGATATTTTGGAATGGTTAGGGCATAATTTTACATGAATTTTAATTTTTAGTATGAAAGTACTATCATTTATGTGGTAGAATACAATATTTATTGCGCACAAACGTGACAATTTATATTACATTAAAAAGTTTATCTCTCAGACATCAAGCGCAGGCATACATTTTCGCCACACCGTAGAAAGAGGGGGGGATACTTCCTGTCCTACGCCGCGCCCGCTGTATCTCTCCACCCGTCTTACGAATTTTCGATCAGGACACGTGACCTAACGCGAGTTTAACATTTTTTACCCATTACAGAAAAAGTGTACAACGCCGCTATAGAAGTTTTCATTTCAAAAAAAATAAACGATAGACTCATACAAGCCTGTTTGTTCACATATTGGTCTACGTAGTCTTAGTAAAAACAAAAAAACAACTAGGATGAATTATTGGTACACCAACAGGTTTCATAGTTACAGGCAGGACTATTCTGCGAATAAGCCTGATGTTGTGCTGATGGACCGGGCATAGTCAAGGATATTTTCGGTCATTACCATTCCATATGACGAGAACTCAGTAAAAGTCGAATCAGTATAAGAAAATAAATTAACTGTTCATGGCTCACGAGGTGACCAAGATGTGGGATGGTCTGCCGACCGAAATTATTCTTATAGTTGTCTCTGCGAATGGGCTAATCCCGGTCAGCCTCTTAGGTCATCTGAGGCGACTGGGACTCCGCGGTGGACCGCTCCGGGCTCAAATGTAGAAGGCGGTGCTCCTCTATACCGCCTGCCCGTCCGCCGGCTGCCTTCCTTTCCCCTAACCCCCAGCCGTTTGGTCTCCCCTTCCGAGTGCTTCCATCTGGTTGTTCTTTTATTTATATGTATTATTTATTTATTTATGTACAATTTATATATTTACGTTAGTATATTTCTCTTATTAGTATATTAATCTCAACATAAAGACATAAAAAACAACAAAAACAAATTGAGAGACAATGAAGAACTTTTCATCCGACGTAGTTCGTCTTGTGCGTGATCGTAGCAAAAACTGTAAAAGCCGCGCTAGCCGTGTAATACGAAACATTTGCATATGGTAATGCGCTGAACGGCAGCACGCCGCACACCTCTGCCTTTGTTGATGGCAATTGGAGCTGGTCTTTTGAACGATATATTACTTTATAGAAATAGCATTCTGCCTAATGACTTACATTCGTTTTTTGATGTATTAATTGTTTTTTGTTTATTTAGCCAGAATAATTATTGCAACACATTCTTCAACTGCCACTCCAAAGAAGAACGGAGGCTTCGAAACGATTTTCTATAAATACCGTAAAAACTTGGAAACCCACCGAGGGTTTCCAAGTTTTTAGAACTCATAAAATGAATGTTGCATATAACAAGGCTGGAGTACTTTGTTAGGCTTTGGAGAGGCTTTTGTCAAGTTAGGGCGCTTCACCATTTCGGCTGTATAACCATTTACCATCTGGTGGGATGCCAATCAAACGCAGCCTTAGAATAGTAAAAAAATAACTGGTGCATGTACGTGGGCGTCGCTGCGCAGTAGGGCAGGGCGCAAGCAGGTGACGGGTTCGATGCCCGTGATCGACGGAAGTGCGTGCGTCTGCGACGCGTCTATTTGCGCTTCCGGTCCGCTCACGCATCTAACAAACTTTGCAGGATATGGCGGTAGTTTATTATTTACTAGTACAATACTGTTTCAATTCTTTTAGCCGATTTAGTGGTAAGTGGTAAGTCAACGTCACTAATACGAATAAGTTAATTATGCCCAAAGGCTGATGTCATCGACAGCAATTTAGAAACGTTTTTGGAAGGTTTTAATTGCATATAGTAACATAAATGTATAAAGAAACACTAAGGCATTGCCGTAATAAACTTTGTCAAAGTATTAATTTTCTTTAAAGTTGTTAATATTCTCTTTATTAAAAGTATGGATATGATTTCTTAAAATTGAAATATTTCTATTCAATAACTTTAAAAAATTGCTGGCTGTTGCCTTGTGGTTGCATTGCCTTTACACCACAAACGTAAAGCACCAAATTCTAAATCGCGCTATCAACGTTCCGAAGTACTGCAGTATATAGGTGTAAAATAACTTTGAACCATCACATGGAGCATTGACTGCTGCCCGGGCTGAACACCTTGTCAAGCGGAAGATCTCTTACGGCCTAAGCCTTACTAATTCTAAATTACACATAAAAAATACTACTAACTGGAAAGTTTTTATTTTCAAGCAAAAGTGCTTGCGTTGGCTAGGGCGTGTGAACAGGATGGCACTCTACCGACTACTACGCCCCGTTGTTCTAGGTGCAGTAGCGGACGCAAATAGAGACGTTAGAAGACCATTGCTTCGTTTTAAAGACTGCACCAAGAAGGACATAATCCCTTTTAAAATTGACTTAAAGGAGTTAGCGGATAAACGAGCGCATTGGCGCCAACGCGTAGTGTAGCTTCGCAAATTTTGTGGTGATCCCTGGTTTGGACGCGGCACTCCCTGACAAGAGGCAGACGATATTAAAAAAATATGCTCTTTCGCCCCCTCTTCTTTAAAAAAAAAACAAGACTGTTCAATACCATCTGCGGCAAATTTCTTTTGTCAGATCTGTATTTACTATATGTGGCCTATTATATGTCTTTCCCATAGTCTGTTCAACTACCAAAAGCGACGTCTCACAGACATTGCACCATGAATAGCTATATTTTTAATGTGATTCGTATCGACGGCTTGTGGCAAAATAAATTAATAATAATGTCCTCCAGACCGAATTTCGGCCACGGCGGCCTGCCTCAACGGGGGCTAGCCATCTAGCCCTAGTCTATCTAGTCTAGTATAGATTCTAGTCCCCAAGTGTATGCGCAAGCACAGGTGCACTCTCTCTATTCCCTCACTCTCATAATTCGATGGGACGGTAAACCGACACGACCGGAGGGAGACCAGGTGCAGGACCAACGGATTTACGTGCTTTCTGAGGCACGGGGGTGAGACACCGCCAAAGACTTTTTGGCCTGACCCGGGATTCGAACCCAGGGCCTCATGATCAGCAATCGCACTACTACAACCACTAGACCAACGAGGCAGTCGCAAAATAAATTAGACATATAATTTCACAGCCAGCTCGCTAACGAATACCTTGTACTATTAAAATTGTTAAAACCCATAAATGTAGACAATAGCTAAATACATTATACCCGCTCAAAATTAAACCTGAATCTTAAGTTTTTATGAAATAATAGCCTTGTTTTAAGTAAATAATTTCATGGAACCGTCATATCCTTTAACATTTTGATTGTCTTGGTAATATATCTATAATGCAGCGTAATAGACACTTTAGCTCATGACTCATGTTATAATGTCACTTAAATTAGTACAAATTTATGATGGTTTTATGTTGATGTCTTTTCGACTGATCACAACATCTATATATTGTAAATGCAACTTGAAATTTGGCATAACAAAATTTACAATTACATTCAATTAAAGTTCAAAAATAAAATTTCTCTTCTGAAAGTTGACGTTCTTTTATGTAGGTACAGTTTTAAAAAAATATCTGCCAAAAAATCAGCATCCATAAATATTTTTTAACAGACCAATATTTCAATATTATTCACGTCAGACTAATAACACCGTGTAGTGGTGGTGTAAGAATACCCACTACCCAATATCATCCCGTGTCGTAAGAGGTCGCTTCTTGAAAGAGAATGGAGCCACGGTAGGGGAAACAAATCATGAGATCGACAGCCGCGTCTTTCTTGAAATGACTTTGAATGACAACTAAAAAAAACTACAGCTGGCAGCCCGCTTGCCAAGCGTGGTAACTATGGCAAGTATCCCCCCTACGAGGCAATAATAGGCTGTAATGGCAACACAAGTTCACAGCTTTTCTCATAAAATTGAGAAGTGCTTTACGCTTCTATGTATCTCTTCATTAAATCACCTCAGGAACAGGTAAGTGTAGTTAAAATTAATACCTAAGTATAGTAAGTGATCATAACAGATAATAAATAAGGCCAACAATAACTCAGAAAAAAAATTGCAGAAAAAATAATACTACTTTGTTCTCCAAGCCAACATTTAGCAGGGAGTTCCACCAAATGAAGAACTAAGGATCATCTATATGACGCAGCCATACTGTTTGTCGATTACTATTAATATTAACTTAAGTGGATTGATGAGAATTTAATGATTTAAATAGAAAGCCGCAATGATAGTGCTCTTACAAACACTTTACTCAAGCTTTTAAAAGATTGTTAAACATTTAATAGTGGTTTTCTTTAACTAGTTTTGTAAGGAAATGATCCTTTTTCAGTAATCTAATTTAAATTATTGCATTACTATCAGGCAAATGGATTTAAGAAAATCACTATTTAAGCGTTAGTAAAGAGTTAATGTTAGAGTCTATTTAACATTCAATTCGAGTTCAATCAACACAGCAATTCTTTACATTCGCAAAAAGCAAAGCAGTTGCATACAATGAGACGAAAATTTCAAGACGATCAAGAGTACCGGTTAATTACATCTAGAAAGATGAAAAAAATATTTTAGCCTGCATGTCATTTAGATAGGTTCAATACGTTTATAGTTCAACATGTTTGTCATCAATAATTCTGCACATGTTTGTGATGAGGAAATAAATATAAATTCTATTCTATTCTATAGACGAACTCCAATCGAATCTATTCTATAGACAAAGCAAGTATGCTCGTAAAATGTCATTCTACACAACGCTCTAAGGACTTTTTTTCATTAATTTTGTCGACTACATAACGATTCAGTCTCAACCGTGAGAATTGTCAACCCACAGAAAGCAGATTAGCAATTAGAGAAAATGTAATATTTTAGATGGATCATCACAAAACCAATATTCTTTTTAACTAAGGTGCCTCTAAAAATACTATAGCACGTGGGGGTATACGGTAATATGGTCATCCGGTTAATATGGTCACTTCTTTATAACTCAAAAACTACAGCCTTGTTTGCATAGATGGCTCTGTGATACGACAGCTCTTTATCAGTAAATCAAATAATAAAGGGTCAAAAGGGCGCTGCCTTATCGACGCCATTTTGACCGTTGTCATTATAGTAAATATTTTAGTCGATTTTAGTATGGTGTAGTATAGTTAGTTTTCTTAAGTAGATTTTTCCAAGTCTTCCTAATTATTCCCAAAGCTTGCTTGCTATTTTTTCTTAACATATTTTTTATACAATATGACTTTGTGTTTTTGTCTCTGTCATCCTCTTAGTTTTGGTTTTATAGGGCGGCAAAATTTAAGTTCACCATATTACTCTCACGCACCTTAGAAATGTTAAAGAAGCTACATCGGACATAAATACTAGTAGAATACTTAAAACATGTTTCGCGTTACATATAATAAAGAAGATTATAGTACTTGCTATACTAAAAATATACGCAACTGGACTTCTCTCAAGAAAGTCTTAAGTAGAACTTGGAGACGCTAAGTACAGGGTCATGTTCACGTCACTGGCGCATGCGGCTTGCACTTAATCTTCTGTAACGGAACATTCGCGGACAGCGAATTTAATGAAACGATCAGATATTATATCATAAAGCTAGAGCATAGTCGTGTCGCGCACATCCCGTAACGCAATCTAATCTAATTAAATGAAGAATCACTGGAACAATTTTATAATCTTTCAATCTCGGTTCCACCACTCGGATTGCGATTGCCAAAACCTATTTTAAATTTAACACTAATGCATTTAAGAAATCAGAACGTACTTTATGTGGTAAAGCCACGCTGCGGTTATATTAGTAGTATAGTTGTAGCACGAATGGGTCGGCTCGACCGGAGAAGGACCACGCTCTCACAGAATACCAACGTTAAATAGTAGCTTAATGCTGTTGTGTTTCGTATGGTGAGTGTAGAGAACCAGAGACCCTTTTCACTGGAAACAAGGCATTCCATTTTAGTACTCACGGGTGACAACGCATTTGCCTTTTGATTCGTATTTGAAGATAGATATAGGTGTCTACGGGCCTCAGCAGCCACTTACCATCAGGTGGGCTGTGTGCTCGTTTGCCGCATGGTATAAAAAACCCAGTGCAGTTTTGATAGGCTATGGTGATGATAAAGTTTATAAGAAAAATAATCATAGAAAAACAGTTATTATCACAAACACAAAGTTCATCGATTTGACAAAAAAATCCTTTATATTTTTAAGATCTTTATCTATTCATCAAGCGTCATCACAACCAGTTCAGCTATTTCGAAGATAACATCTGACACACAGACCGACGGGCAAAAATTTAAAATATAACTATTTAGTGCGTTAATAGCTGTCATAAAAGCAAATAAACTTCTGAACTTAGAAGAAGCCAGTTCTTCCGATATTATAATAAAGTTAAAAGTTAAGGTTACAGCCTGTGTACGCTCCACTGCTGGGCACAGGCCTCCTCGCATTTCTCAGAGGGTTTTAGGGCAAGGAACTGTCCGCCTTCTTCAAAGTCCACTGCTGAACACTATATATATATATATATATATAGGGATGTGGAAGAGGCGAGAGAGGTATCTCAGGAACGTGCTAAATGGAAGTCTGCAGTCTCTGCCTACCCCTCTGGGTGACAGGCGTGAGTGTTTATGTTATGTTTATGTTATGAATTGTCCGCCGCGTGTCGCAATGCGTATTGGCGAACTTCACATTTTTTATAGGTTAGGGTGACAAACGAGCACACAGTCCACCTGATGGTAAGTGGTTGCTGTGGCCCATAGACATCTACATCTATCCTCGACTACGAATCAAAATGCAGATTCGCTGCCACCCGTGAGGACTAAGATGGAATGCCTCGTTTCCATTAAAAAGGATCCCTGGTTCTCTACACTGACCATACGAAGCACAACAGCATTAAGCTACTATTTTACGCCGGTATTCTATGAGAGCGTGGTCCTTCCCCGGTCGAGCCGACCTATTCGTGCTACAACTATACTACTTATTAATATAACTGTAGCGTGGCTCTACCACGTAAATTCTTCTTCGAATTATTTTGTTTCTTATTTCTTAGACAGGTAGGTTTCCTCACGATGTTTTCCTTCACCGCTGAGCACGTGGTAAATCAATACTTAAAATTGCAATTAACAATTTCATTGATCCCAGCGAGGAACGAACCCGGTATACTCGCGTGCTGTGAAAGTTACCTGAGCTCAATTTAATGTATTTATATTTTGAGAAAAAAAAAGCATAGGTCCGTACTGTCCTCACACACGATACCCATACTCGTAAGAGGATGTTGCGGTGTCCACTTCCCCTCGCATGTTGATCGCTTCACGGGATGTTGCAGAAACTACATTTCAAACATTTTGTGTATATTTTCAGTTCATTTCTAGTGATGTTACGACATAACTCTGTAAACATTTATTACTTAATGTTATGTTAGTAAACATTTGGCTACACTTTGTTAAAATGTCTTGATTCAGTTTGTGTTCATTTGTATGAAGATTATTAATATGTAATGACTGTGGGATATAGGCCTCCCCATAGCCTTGTCTCGTAGGAGAGGAGTTTCCACTGCATTTTTTGTTATTTTCGGTTGTTAGCAGGAATCACCGTGTAGTGGTGGTGTGAGACTATCCAAACACACAAAACAGGAGATGTGCAGCAGCGTCCCGCCCGCGTGACGACAAGGACAACCCGGGGGTTCGCCACGGGGGCGCGAGACCGAGCGGCTCTACGGAGCACGAATATGTTTAGCGGTGGACTCGATAGGCCGTGACGGAAAACGTGGACTTTTAAAACAAACGAAACATTAATAAAATGAATTGTCAGTCTAATAACCCTATTCCACTCGGGTGAAACTGGAGCGGGTCGCTAGTAAATGACAATATATACTTTATTTTAGCAGCTGTGTTCCTGTTACGGTCTTATTTACCGACTTAAAAAAGGGGGAGGTATTCAATTCGACTGTATGTTTTTTTATATGTGTTTCCTCATAACTTTTCTCTGAGTGAAACGACTTTGATGATTCTTTTCATCTATAAGCTGGTGCTTCTCGTGTGGTCCCATTTAAATTTCATCAATATTTGAGCGGTAGTTTTTGAGTTATTCTTAAATAATGCGTATTTAATTGACTTCGAATACATTGATTGATTCGATTGTATTGAAGTCGGTTGTAATTTTTTTTAAATTTTACTACTTATTTTCACAAACAGTTTATCACGTCAACCTTTTTGTATATAACCTGACCACTGTCTTAGTAACATAATCTGGTATAGCGTGTTAAAAGTGCTTTTTTTTACGCTTGACCAAGTGGAAAGGGAGTTTCATATGTCGCCTGAATTATTATTGCTTTAATTTGAACTTTATTTCAATATAGTTAAATCTCATAATAGTTTAATTGTGGTTTTTTTGTGTTTTATTAACTTACGTCACATGTCGCCTCTCTTGAGCTCCAGACATATTTAATATGGATTATTTATATACTGTGTTTTAAACGTTGGATATGAATAAGAACCGTTATCATGACAACATGTTATCCAGAGTCCACTGCTGAAACTAGGTGTCTCCATAGATTGCTTGATAGGGGTGGATATTTGCCATACTTGCCAGGCTTGACAGAAGAGTTGGCAACCGCAGTTCTTATTTTTAGTTGTTTTAAGAAGACGCTGCTGCACATCTCCTGGTTTGTTTCCCTCCGTCGCCTCTAACGATGGTCACGGTACGACATGGGGTTGTGGATGTTTTTACGCAGACTCAACACGGTCTCTATTACTTTATTTCACTCATGTTAGTAAATATGTATTACTTCTATACAAATCATTAAAATTGATGTATGTGCTTGTAATGTTAAAATAACAGTGTTTTTCTAAACACATGAAAGTATATAGTGTATACGGTACTTACAACAACCAAAACTTTTTTTTTGTCTGTCTGTTTGTTTGCTCCGGCTAATCTCCGAAATGTTTGAACCGATTTTGACGGGACTTTCACTGACAGGTAGCTGATGGTATAAAGAGTAACTAATGCTACTTTTATTTTAGAAATATAATTAGGCTCCGCGCAAAAAAAAACCATGAAACCCGAGGAACAGCTAGTACACATTATAAATTATATGTAACCCGGACTTACATGTAATATTTTAAGTTAGGATAACATAATATGTGAAGTAAATGGATGTTTCAAAAGTTTATATGTATCAATAGGTTTTTAGATAAAAAAGTAGTGCCCTTTTAGTACAACTGCTAAGCAGGTGGATGGTAGGATTGTTTGAAGTGGGCTGCAGGTGTCCATGGTCTGCAGTAACCACTTACCATCAGGTGGACTGTAGAATCACTCGTAAAAAGTACTTCAGTGGTAGGAGAAACGACATAATGTGCTCCAGACCGAATTTGGGTCACAGCCTCCAACCTCGAAACTGGTCATCGGCGCTGGACAGGATTTTATACGTGGTTGAGCCGCACTGCAGCTATATTATAGTTGCAGCACGAATAGGGCTGCTCGACCAGGGAAGGACCACGCTCTCACAGAATACCAGCGTAAAATAGCTTAATGCTGCTGTTTTTCCTATGGTGAGTGTAGAGATCCGGTGACCTTTTTTTACTGGAAACGAGGCATTCCATCTTAGTCCTCAGGGGCAACAACTGACAACGCATTATATTACCACATACCACCAGGATATGTTTATATCGTTTGTTACCCTTATTTTATAAAAAAAGGAATGTAGTGCCCAAGTGTATGCACAAGCACAGATGCACTCTCCATTCCCTCACTCTCAAAGTCCGATGGGACAGTAAGCCGACACCACCAGAGAGAGATCAGGCGCAGGACAAACGTCATAAGACAACATTATGAAACATTTTTTGTTGAGCGTAGAATATTTTTTTAAATAATATGTAAGCTTTTCTGTTTGGAATTTGGACTTATTATACCTACCGAGAGTGCCTGCCATTATAGAGGCCACACACGATCAGTTAAACTGATCATTCCAATTAATCAGTTCAAACTAAAACTGTTGATATTATTTAAAATAGTGGATTTTCGATATATCAATCGTTATAAATATATTAATATCGGAGTTTTACATACAAGTTTATTTATGCATATATCGAAAATCCGATATTTTAAAAAATATCAGCAATTTTAGTTCGAACTGATCAGTTGGAATGATCGGTTTACCCGACCGTGTGTGGCCTCCATTAGACTAAACACAAAGTGCGACACACTTTGATTATATATATAATCAAAGGCGACACAAATTTCTGACGCCTAAAATTAGTAAATCCAAAGGCCTAATTAATTCTTGCTAAAAAGTGTAGGAAATTGAATGACTCATAAAATATCTTTTTGAATTAATGAATAATATTTTTAAATGAAGGAAGTTAATTAAAATTTGTTTACATTTGCTGCAAGTTAAAAACCAAGTTTATCAAATCGGCAAAATTTATGTTTCTGTATATGGTATAGGATTTATATAGAAACAAACGAAAGAAGTGATTCCAAAGCACTTAATCTCAAAAAGAGATTTTATTAACAATATCGCTATGCGAAAACAAAGCTGCAAAGCTATTTCTGTATAAGCAAGCTCATGTGTTGACACAAGAGAATTCTCATGAACGGCCTAACATGTCGACTCAAATAAACACGTGTGCCCAACACAGTCGCGGTGTTAACGCCCGACTCACACCGCGAGGTTCATTCATAAGGCGACTTGAATGGAGCCCGACGAAAGCTCTACAGTCGTTATGCGCGCCTGGTACCTCGGCCGAATCAGTCGGCAGACATATTGTCCGATCGCAATGCTGACCAGTTTAGTTTGGTTGCCCAATGGACGATAAATCGTATTCAAAAATAGCCTCTAGTCGGGAGCTTTGTTCGAAAATTGTGGCACATTTCAAACAACTTTACGTTTATCTGATAATCTTACACTCTTTCCATTGATGATATTTACTTTAATTTCTGAGTCTGACTGGTCTCTAACTGAGGCTTACATTATGCAAACTTTTCTAAAAAGTCGTAAATTAGGCAGGCACTACGTTTGCGGTTCTATTTTTATAGCTAGTAACAAAAATCCACGAAATGTAAAAAGCAAGTTGATTTTCGTTCCGTGCGTGGGCGAAATGAAGTATCGAATGAGCTATGACATATTTACAATATTCAAATTTCTTCATCAGTTCGACTTATTAATCATACTGCTTTATATTGCAAGAGTGACTAGTTTAAATAAGAAATCTCTATTTATTTTACTTCAATTCGTTGTAAATTTATCAATATAACAAGAACAATGAGCTTTGTTCACTGCTGTATTGCTGTATGCATACACAAGTTTAACAGTTTTACTGTTGTTGATAGTATGCGTGTTTGAGTTATCAGACATGATTTAAAGACAAACGTGAAGAAGAAATCCTTAATGCTATAAAAATATCACGACCATTGTTAAGAAAATTCGGAATAATAATGTAAAAAATACAGATAATTTAGAAGTTTTATCCACTAAAGATAAAAGATAAGTACGTGTTTCTAAATATGGGTTCGATTATAGATTAAAACTTACCTTTTATCATTTTCTCTCGAAATCAGTAAATACGTCACACATATCTCTATAACCATTTTTTATCGCTTGAGCATACATATTGTTCTAATACAAATCTAACAATTTACCTAGCACTTATTTAAATTCAAGGAAAATATGTAAGGAATCAAATAGGATATCAAGATGATCTTTGTTCGTTGTTTAACTTTTAGGCGTTAACAAGGTTTTTTTTATAGATTAAGGATGACAATAAAGCACACAGTCTATGGATTATAGACATTTACATTTATGCTCGATTAAGAATCAAAAAACAGAGGCATTATCACTCCTGAGGATGATTCCATTCCAGTAAAATGGTCTTCATTTTACTGGGAAGGGTTTGTTGTAAAGTTGTAGCACAGCACCATTTAGCTGCTATTTTACACATGAAAATAAGTAAATAAGTAAACGAGCACACAGCCCACCTGATGATAAATGGATACTGTGGTCCATAGAGATTTAAACGTATCCTCAATTAAGAATCAGAACGCAGATGCGTTGTCACTCCCGAGAATTGATATGGAATGCCTTGTAAATAATATTTTATACGTGGTAGAGCCACGCTGCAACTATATTATGGTTGTAGCACGAAAGGGTCGGCTCGAACGGGGAAGGAACACGCTCTCACAGAATATCAGCGTAAAACAGCAGCTTAATACTGCTGTGTTTCGTATGGTGATTGTAGAGATCCGGAGACCCTTTTTTTATTCCACCTTAGTCCTCAGAGGTAAAAACGCATCTGCGTTTTGATTCTTAATCGCGGATAAATGTAGATGTCTATGGGCCACAGCATCTACGCGATGTCAGATGGACTGTGTGAACGTTTGTCACCCTTATTCTATAAAAACAAATTAAAAAAAAAACTCGTTAATATTTTTAAATATATATGCTGCATGGTTCTACCACTTGTGAAATATTTTTTTTTGTTTCTGTAGAAAAATATTAACAATATTCATTAACCATTTATTCGTTACAGAACATTTAAGATCCAGTGCTGACTGCTGAACATAGGTCTCCCCATAGATTGCCTCATAGGTGGTATATTTGCCATAGCCATATGGTAATCGATATATTAATAAACGTAAATGTAATATTTAATATTCTCAAACAATACAGGGCCAAATCCGATTTCATCGTCTCAAATTAAGATTTATGAATAGGCGTCACCGAGGCGAATAAACTCATCACAATATATAGCTTTATATATAGCTTTGCTATATTTTGTATTATTATCGACCATCCGATAATGAGATTCCGTTGTTTTTACGGTATATATTTTGGATTCAGTCATCGGAGTGCAGCAAATATGAAACCAAGTTAGACGTTGATTTTTACTTGTTACAGTAAATTAAGTTAATATCTGTCGATTGTTCTTTAATATTCTTATCTTTTAAACGGTTTACATTTAGTTACTCGAATTTGCACTATAGCGGTTTCACGACGACCCTCTGGGGTTGCTCTAACATAAAAGATATCTTTATCAAGGGAGGCTAGCTATGTATATACATTACACATCCTTTCCATTGTTTGGATGGTCGTTTAAGTAACTTTAAATTTTTCTCACTAACAACAATAAATGGTCTTGGGCTATGATAAAGTAACCATTCGTGTTACTATCTAAATGTTAAGTTACGTAACATTCGAGGAACTGTTTACATTGTAAATTTACAAAGCTCACGGATTAGGCGTACAGTTATAAGGCTTAATGTTAATTTATGAAGGATGTACACAAAACTATACTGAACATAATAATGTGTGTATGTCGCGTTGAATGATATAATTGCTAAGTAGTGACCACATTATGTCGTAGTCTACTGAGAGGCCAGTAAATGTAAAGATATTACTAATATTCGTTTTTCATAATAGAATCAGGCGTTACTTTGCTGAAATCCATTATACTAAAAAATATAGATATTAATTTTCTAAGATACTCGTAATAAAATAAAACGATGTGTCTTACCTAGTTTGAAGAGCACCTCCCGCCCTCCCTCAGTTGTGTGCACTAACCCATGTCACCACTAATCTCAGCACCACTACTCGTGACCCCATTACACTAGGTAAGACACACCACCGGAGACCCTTTTTATTGGAAACGAGGCATTCCATCTTAGACCTCACGGGTGACAACGCATCTGCATTTTAATTCGTAATTGAGGATAGATGAAGATGACTATGGGCCACAGCAACCACTTACCATCAGGTGGACTGTGTGCTCGTTTGTCGCCCAAATCCTATAAAAAAAAAGTAAAGTAATTGCTCTCATTGACATAGAATATACTTTCTTTAAACAATTTAAAGCAATAAAATTTAAAGAAGAAAAATTTATATCTTCAAATTTATCGTTTTACTTTCATACGTATAAATCGGAAAACTCATTGAGAAAAGTCTTTGATAATGCTACTCTTAGTCCAGCAAAGCACCATTGTAATATTTTCCTGTATTCAGTCATTAAACAGAGCCGGCATATCGATCCGTCTGTAGCACTTGGCCGCCAGCCAGCTCTACCTTACCGACCTGTTGGTAAGGTAATTTACTTCTCTTTTTTTGTTATAAATGCTTTTGTGTAATTAGGTCGGAAACATTTACATTATGTTAAACTTTTTGCAGATGCGACAGAGAAGCTGTAGGGTTTATACATTTTAAGGATGCTATGAGTATTACCTAACTTTTCGAATATGAAAATTGAAAACTCGTAACTAAAAATTAGGAAAAGGCAAACAAAAACTCTGTACATTAAGTTTTGATCTAACTTTTTTTATTCTTTATTCCAAAAGACTGTTCAATCTGTTCATAGACAGTTGTGCAAAAACTTTGAAAGTTGAAGAATGTGAGTTAAGAATGAGCGAATTAATCTTCTATACGCTGACGCTACCATTACCCTTATTACTTACCAAAATCCACTCCTGAAGATAGGTCTCCCCCATAGGTTGCCTCATAGGAATGATATTTGTCATAGTTGCCACGCTAGGCAGGTTAGTTGGCAACTGAAGATACTTACGGGACGACATGAGGTAGTGGACATTCTTACATCGCCACAATACGGTAGATGCCGACGATCAAAACATTCAAAGTTGGTTGAGCAAGTTGGTAAGTTTGTATATTTAGGGCGTGTGTTAAGCAAGGATAGTAGACATTATAAAAATATAAAACGACGCAGAATACAGAGTAAATGTGGCTCTTCTCTCTTTGTGGGAAGTCAGAATATGTCAAAGAAGGCAATTCACAATGCTGCATTAGCTCCCTTTAATCTATGGTAGTAAAGGGTAGGTGTTGCAGAAGGAGCAAGAGGGTAGAATAAATGCTGTAGGAAAGATTTTATTAAGTAAAAAATTGTGTGATAAGAGAATAATGTAGTTTTTTAGATGTTGTTATCAGGATTAAGAAGTACTTCGTTGGTATGGTCATGTTGAAATAATGAATGAGAAAAGAGCGACAAAGCAAATAAACGATACAAAAGTGGATGGCAGAATCGGCAAGGGACTCCTTAGACGGAAATTTATCGACCAAATTGGGGATATATTGATGATGAGCCAAATTAACTCTCGTCATCTCGCGTAGCATGTATGGACGTGAAAGGGACGAGAGAAGTGTGTCAGGATCGTGCCAAATAGACTTCCGCAGTCTCCGCCTATCCTTTACGTTTAAGTAAGGGACTTAAAAATCCAAAAATTGACACTCCTTACAGCCCAGTCTTGTTTCTATTCTATTTTTTATGCAGCTATTATTTAATAGTCGATTAAATAGTGTTCGCTTGCTACCAATAACATCGATATAAAAGTATAATAAGTCTATGACCAATAAAGAATAAAGACGCAGTACGTTTTGGACACAAAATTAAAAAAAATATTTTATTACATTTCTCTCTAGTAAAGTAAACCAAGAAAATGGAAATCAGATAGTATAAAAGCAAAAAAAGACAGCAAAGGGACATAAAAGACACCGTGATTGAAGTTCGTAACAGTGTGTTTTGATAATTGCTGTTGAGTGTAACAAAAAGATCAAGGAAGAGGAGAAGAGGTACTGCGAGGGAGGTGCTTGTTGTAAGATGGAAGATAATGCTGCTGGAGTGTACATATACAGGTAAGTGATAAATACAACATAGACATTTGAAGTCACGAGTTCCAAACTCCAAACTAAGCAGCCTTATGGTCAAATATTCAAAAGCTATAAGTTGTGGCACGAAAGTCTAGCGGTGACAGTTATTTCTGTTATTGCGCGTAGCAAGCGGGTAGCGGGGTGGGCGTCCGTATCGTTCGCACGCGCTGATTGTCTACTGCTACTTGCGTACGGCTTCGGCTATTGGCGTACTGATGCGATATGGGCGGCTATCCCCTCCATTGTTTATTCAGTGCTAGACTTACGTGCCGCGACGTGTACTCAATTTTAATATTCCGCCTCGTGGTGTCAGTCATCATCATTATAATTACAAGCTTTCACAAGTCTACTGCTGAGAATACGACTCTCTCAAATAATGCCACAAAGCATGGTCCTGAGCCACCTGCATCCATCGACTTCCTGCATGTCTCACCAGGTCGTTACTCCATCTAGTGGCTAGTAATAATGTAAAATAAATAAATAATAAAAATACATGTAATATGTTAAATATGTTAATATGTAATATGGCAGTTGTTTAGATGTTACTGACAGAAATTTTAATTTTATTTATATATGTAGATATGAGGACGCTCAAAGTCGCTCAGCGAGCTATGGAGAGGGCTATGCTCGGTATTTCTCTGCGTGATAGACTTAGAA
>DWHP01000597.1:0-19011 GCA_018247895.1 Parnassius honrathi
GATTGTGTATTTTTAAATGATGATTTACGACCATGAACAAAAAATGATTATTATTTCAAATTATGCGAAACGTGAAGTTATGTTCTAAGAAGTGTCAAAAGGGACTTCGTAATTGGAATAGAGTATAGACCCTTTAAAAAACTTTACGTTTTTGTTCATATGTCTACACCGGGCTGAATTTGTAATCATTTGTTAATTTTAGACTAACCGCAGTATTACTGCTCTGTCGTAATTTTGGATACTATAATGTCCTAAAGACCTCTGTCACGGTGGCCGGTCACTCCGACGATTATCTGTCTGCGCACAGACAGAATTGTAGTGCACGAATGTGTGCGCAAGCACAGGTGCGGTCTCTATTCCACTACACTCATTGTTCGATGGGGCGGCACTTCAACACCGTTACCACCACAGCCTATTAAAGTCCACTGCTGAACATATGCCTCGTTCGCGCAGTTGCCACGCTTGGCAAGCGGGTTGGCAACCGCAGTTTTATATTTTTAGTCGTTATTAGGATGACGCTACTGCCTATTTCCTCATTTGTTTCCCTCTGTCGATTCTTACGACACCCAGTAACCCAACACGACTGAACAGAAATCGGGCGAAAATTGGGCAGAAATCGGGCGCAGGGTCAATTCAGTGCAACACCACTAATTTAGTGACTCCCGGCTGCTACTGAGAATTTCTTGAGAGAAAACCCCAATAATTGATTTTTAGCCCGACCTGATTCGGATCTGGGACCACGTGTTTTGTAGCCGGCCACTAGAACAACGAGGCAGTCATGGATACTATAGTACACGCTTAAGATATGGTAAATGTACACAAATGACTAATTCATTGTGCATGTGCCATGATGTGCTATTTCGTCTAACGTCACTATACTAAATTATCAATGTCAATATTGTATTGCTTTAAGTACCCATCCAGTTAATGTGCACCTTTATTATTAACGGTTATTATTGGCATTGTCATGTCACGGTGATGTAAGACAATCCATCACAATGTGGTGATTCTGTCCCCTCCCGTTAGCTGAGATCAATCTCTCGATCTCCAGTTTTTACCTACGTCTAAAACTTCATCTCTACACTGTGCGTAAGAATAGATACATAGAGATCTTATGGTCTCCTAAAGATACTAGTATAACTATCGCTAGCTAAATGTAAGACAGCGACGAGGAATGGAACGCTTGGCTCTGTGTTCCCCAATCAGCTCCCCAACATGGCGATTGTAGCAAATAGATGTAAGGGCATATATATCAGTAGTGTTTACAGGATTATGAGAATTTAATTTATGAGGATATCCGGGCGGCGTTCAGTGTATACAAACGTATTCCTCAGTTGTTTTCCCTAGATAATGACGGTATAGCAAATATTCTCACGATATTCTATATTTACCACTACCATATTTCTGTTTTTTTTTCCTATAAATTATTGTATTATAGAAACTATAAACATTCTAAAATTACTATAATTGCCCAGTTATACCGCCTCTGTTGAACAAATTCCAGCCACCAAACATAACCAATATAAAACTAAAAGAAAGACTTACAGACATAGCCACAATCTTTCTTATATTGTTCTTGAATAAAAATCGATCCAATTTTGGTGAGGAAGCAGGGACGATAAGGGTACAACCAGTCCGAGCTGTAGTTGTCTTAGTCGGTCGTTAGAGAAACAGAAACAGATCGTAAAATACTTATTCTTAAATTTTCTTTCTCTTAATACCTTCACTACTTAATAGTACCAAAATGTAGTATAGTCAATATAAATACAAACTTTCATTCTCGGATAACATTCCCTATATCTTAACGTCTAAGAATATTCCATAACTTGGCCTTTAGGCGCAGCAGGAAAGTTATTACATATTTTAGACCTTGACTGTAATAGAATAATATTTTAAAAGCGTGCTAATATGATGTCAAATCTTCGTTTTTAAGTAATAAAATGTTGTTAATTGAAATAATTTATTTTAAAGACATTATCACAGGCTTTATCTTTTATCTTTAAAAAAATACCAAGTCTTGTTAGATGTTAAAAGTAAAATATTAAAAAAATTAACAATTTATAAACGTGACACTGCATCAATGCAACCTTTATTAAATAATATTAATATATTATATAAAAAAGAAACCTTTCATTGGCATTTTGTAAAATCTTATGTTATGCTGTTGGTGTTCTAAATAAGTAAATAAATAGACACTGCGAGCCACATGCCTCCTTCTGTTTCTTAAAGGATTTGGAGGAAGGTTATACGTAGTAGAGTCACGCTGCAGCTATATTGTGGTTGTAGCACGTATGGCGCGATCGGAGAAGGACCGTGTTCTCACGGAATACCCGCGTGCAATAGTAACCTAAGTTGCTGTGTGCGATTAGTGTAGAGAACCGGAGACCCTTTTTATCGGAAACGAGGCATTTCATCTTAGTCCTCGGGAGTGACAACGCATCTGCATTTTGATTCTTGGTCAAGGGATAAAGGATCAAAAGATAGATGTAGATGTCCATGGGCCACAGCATCCACTTACCATCAGGTGGACTGTGCGCTCGTTTGTCATCCTATACTATTAAAAAAGGAGTATTATGCCGCGTGACCCGATGCGTGGTACCGAATTAATACTCGAAACCGGAAGTTTCTGCATTTTAAATTGCCATTTCACAATCCACATTCCAATGATAATTATGAATACTGCTTTGGCATTTTATGTAATACTGCCGGTTTGAGGTTAATCGATTTTATTGCTTATCTGTATGCTAAGTGTAGCTGTCAAAAATTTGCTTAATATTTTATTAACTATAGTTAGTGCTCATAAGTACCATTTCGAATCATAAATACTTCAACGTCATTTATATATGTACCCTAATTTTTTTTATAGGATAGGATGACAAATGAGCACACAGTCCACCTCATGGTAAGTGGTTGTTGCGACCCGTACACATCTACATCTACCCTCGATTACAAATCAAAATGAAGATGCGTTGTCACCCGTAAGAACTAAGATGGAATGCCTCGTTTCCAGTGAAAAGGGTCTCCGGTTTTCTACACTCACCATACGAAAAACAGCAGCATTAAGCTACTATTTTACGGTGGTATTCTGTGAGAGCGTGGTACTTCCCAGGTCGAGCAGACCCATTCATGCTACAACTATACTACTAATATAACTGCAGCATGGCTCTACCACGTCTAAAGTACCCTACCCTAATACTTTATAAACGTAATACTTCTATTTTTTAAAAAGATCTATAGAAATCGCCAACAACTGGATTGTTAAAAATATTATTAAAAATATGCAATAAATTACACAAACCGATGACGGGAATACTATACGGTAAAGTTCATCTGCTCACTCCCGCCAAGCGTGACGGTTACTGTAAACCTGCCTACTATGGGACAGGCTCACGTTCAGATTATGTACATATGCGCTCTCGGGGGAAAAACAAATAGACACATTATTATTAAAACATTTATTTCTTATATTATCTGAAATTCGATAATTTATTTCGTGTGATTTTAATTACAACATAGGTAATTTTTCGGCTTCGCTGTTTTTAAATAAGTAAGTCTTTAAATCTAGTCGAAGGGTATTCACGCGAACGCCCCTTAGCGGTCGCCATTCGCACATCTGAGGAATGGATCACAAACACTACACAGCGAGGCGCCGCAGGCGGAACGCGCGTGTCGAGGCAGTATGTCGACACACGCCTACCGCCAAATGCTCTTTCACCACTAATTTAAGATGTGGAAGCTTCGCTTCCTTTTTTGTCGGTGACCTCCGATGAATCTTTCTCTCCGCTGTCGCCTTTCTTTTCGCTGCTCTCAGCGCTCTCCTCTGAGCTGCTCGTTGATGCATCACCCATAGGTTTCTCTTCGCTCTTGGGCGGTTTTCCTTCAACTTCGCTTATCTTTGGTGCTTCCGCCGGTAGAGCTTGAGCAACGGAAGTTTCTTTTACTGGTTCGCTCTGTACAACAGGTTCTTCGGGTTTCAAATCTTTAGTCTCCAGCTTCTTTTCGATTTCACTTTCTTTTGGGAGTTCAATTTCCGTTGCTGACTTAGCAGCTTCTACAGGTGCTGGAGTCTGTTTGTCGTCGACAGTATCGCGAACTACTCGTAGAGGGTCATCAACAGAAGGTGCGCTTACGTCGGCTGATTTAGGTACGGCAGCTTCATCTTTGGTAACAGAGGCTGGTACATCAGCAGAGACGGTTTTCTCCTCTGTTATAGGTTCAATGGGTTTTTCTTCTGTTAAACTTGTTTTAGCTTCGGGTACTGAAGAAATTTCTTCTTTCTTGTCCTCTGCAACATGTTCAGCACTCTTTGTTGTCACAACAGGCATCTCTGTCTTCTCAGGTGAGGAAAAGGCAGCAATATCGACAACATCATCAGCGACGGCGGCAGGAGATTTAATAGCTTCTACAACATCAATATTTTCAGATTTAGAGGTTAGTACATATGGCTCTTCTTTGACTTCTACTACTTTAGCATCGGAGTCCTGTTTAGGTTCCTCAACAACTGGCTTTTGTTCAGGCTCTTCCTTCTTTTCTTCTGGTTTTGCCTCTGATTGATTGCTTTCTGGCTTAACCTCAGATTCAGCTTCCACTGGTGCTGCTGACTTAGGTTCAGGAACTTCATTCTTAACCTCGGGAGTGACTTCAGCTACAGCCGCTTCCGGTTTGGCCTCTTCGGGCTTTGATTCTACAGGTACGCTTTTGATTTCTGGTTCTAGCGGTTTTTCAGATTCTTTGTTTTCAATTACTTGTTCAGGTTTCTTCTCTTCGATAACTGTAGTATCAGCTTTGATTTCAGGTTGCACTTCGTCAGTTTTTGGCGCCTCAACGGGTTCAGACGCAACGGGTGCTACAGATGCTACAGGTTCTACAGGTTTTTCCTCGGCGACTGGCATCGCCCACGCCATAGCCGCAAAGGCCATGCATATCACTAAGACCTTCATCCTGTAAAGACAAATGATATTATTAGTGATTTAACGGAATTATCGCTGAGAAAATGCTGTAGATAATATAGCATGCAAGCAAAACGTGAACAAAGTAAGGCCAATGTTACGCGCCGCCGCACCGTGCCGGCCGGCTTCAACGTTTTGCTGCGATTTTCCTATTAAGACTGAATCATTCCAGGGCGCATTCCAGGGTCATATCGTACTAAAGTTAATTTAAATAAATGGATGCACATTATTGTTGATGCATTGCATATAGAGATCTCATTTGTTTTAAGTTTCAATAAAAGTGTACATATAATTAATTGCAAAATAATTTATAAGTAACAATGAATATATTGTTTTATTCTGTATATGTCGTTAACGTTAATGACATCTATCCCATCAGCAATCCACTAAGGTCGTAGAACCCGAACAGTCTATTTATAGCAAACGTGCTGGAGGAGGCATTAAGGCGATATCCTAGGTCCTGTTGCAATGTGGTCGGGCGCCGTTCCACAAATAGATTAGTCTACTTACATACTTCGATATGAAATCAATTAAATATCTTATTCCCGCTTATTACCTTTTATGGCTTTTAATAGTTATATGATAATAATTATAATTACGCTACCAGCGTAAAATATAATTTATTAATTTATATCGTTAATCTTGAGCGTTTTGTATGTAACTACATACTGTTTTGTTACAATAGTAATTAAATTATGCTTATAACGTACTACATATTTATTTTAAAAAAAAGAAAAAAGAAGATGATTTTGAACCAAATAATTAATTTTGTGAAGTTATAAATATAGGGAAAAAACAATAAAATAGAAACAGAAACTATAACACACTGCAAGTCAGCTCAAGTTGGACACTTCCTACCTCGTGCTTGGCTGGCAGGATGCGAAACGCGCGCTAGTAATATGGATGATCCGGCCAGACGTCCACCACACATTATCTGAATTTTAATTGGCTAATTGAATAGAATCAGCAACTAGAATGCAATAGCGTCACACGCGTGCGTCATTCTCAGAGGCTCTCACACGCACGTTTTAAACAACCTCTCGTTTATTATTGACTTGTGATAGTGTTCGTGTATTACATTATCACCTCGGATTGTTAAACAGTGCAAAGTGTTAGTTATATACATTTCTGACAAAAATGCGAAAAATAATAATAGTTCCTCATGCAACGTTGATGCAGACCAAATGCAGACGCATTGTCATAATTTGAGTAATGAGCATAAACTGACACGTTATTCTACTTTAATATTCTTTAAATTATATAGAATGCCTATTATTATGTTTTAAAATTATACTATAATACATTTTTTAGTAAAACTGATTCCCCCTTTCTAAATACCTACTTATAATTTGTATAAAAGGAGCATGGTATGTCGCAATAAGCCTGACATATCCTTGTGGGATGAAATTATTAAATGAAGATAAATAATTTAAAAAAATCCATTGTTTCTTTGGTAAAAGATGATTTGGAAATGGCAGCCCCTGCTTTTTCCATTCAACGCAATCTACGGTTCCCAATAAGTAAGTATATAATTACTTTCGTAACTGTGGTCCGATGTGGTCTTGCTCAATTGTTACCTGTTATTACACTCGACCAGTTCTTATGCGAAATAAAGGCCGTTTGCGTCGTTTATTATCTCAGCATCTCTTAACGAATACTACATCGCGTTTCCTGTGGTCTTTATGACAATTGTTTGTTATTGTTTGATTTAACTGCTTTATTGGACTAGTGGTCGTAACGCGATTGCTGGTTATGAGGTCCCGGATTCGAATCCCAGGTCGGGCCAAAAATCAGTTATTGTGTTTCTCACCAACAAGCCGGAGTTAGGAAGTTGGCGGTGTCTTACCTACTCGTTTAGGTACTTTAATGCCATCTACATCTTCATTCGTAGTAACTGAAGAATATCTGTCTATATATACGTTAAATTCAGGAGAACGCAAAATCACAGATTAAATAATGCTACTACTTAAACACAGTCTACTTTATTTGATATGCGGCCACTTATACATCTTATACATTCCCGTATTTTAAAAAAAACACCGATTTAAAATTATTATTACGTACCAATGCTCTTTTTGTGAACCTACTTTCAAGTGAAACTCATCTTGAACTTATTTATTTTTTGCTAATAATCATATTAACGTCAGCCGAAAGGGTTTGTACGTATATATATTAAAAATATTCCTAACGTCGACATTGTACTGTAAAAATGATAATGCATCAACATTTAAGAGATCGTTCGCAAATCGTTTTCTGGAAGGATATCCTCGGAGCTGTCTGAGGGCAAGGATTGTCGCCTTCCCACACGTCGTCGACACGGTAATCTTTCAATTGAAGCCCAGCGCATGCCTGCCTGCCTCATTGTGCCAATCAAAAAATATGCCGGCAGCTAACATTTCATACTTATATGGATAGGAATATGGTGGTTTTCCACATGACGCCGAAGCATGGATTTATCATTCATAACACTATTCATTTTTTATGATTCATCGTGCCCATATTCAGCAGTGTTCTTGTAATGTGATGATTATGGTGATGAATAGAAAATATCTAGTAACGTTTCTGTAGCAATTGGAATCAGCATTTTGTAGCAACATTTAGTTTTATGAACAGTTTGTTTAGATATTATAGACCTAGTTCTAACAAAGCAATAGCTTTTATACTTATGCAAGCCTTGCAAAATCTAATATCTGACAACGTTTATTTTAACAGTCAAGTGTTACGGTCGAACGATTGCATTTGCGAAATGCACATATTTGTCTCTCGGTTTCCCTTGACCGTCACCTATAAAACTGACAAAATGCCGGTCTTGATATATTTGAAATCGATAAATGTTATTCAGACCAAGGGCTAAGATCTAAGCACTACCTGTACAATAAAAATTTAGGATTTATGGTATTCTATGCGAGTCAGTACTGAGAACAGGAAAAGTCGGCTTCTATTTTTTATAAAAACTAATTTTTGATCCTTTTGAGTTTAAAATAATATCACAACCTAAATATCGCCTAAATAGTTACATTAAAAACTGCATCTTATCTCATCATCTCCTCATCCTTAGAATTTTAAATAACAATAAATAATGAGTGATTCCTAACAACAAAACGTATGATCATAGTCTCTTCTTATTTTCAAATTAGCTCAATTACATCGCGGTAATTCAGCAATGTCCTTTAGATCCGAGAAACTCATGCAAAGCATAATGCGCAGTCGTGACTATTCGATGGTGCAATTACGTATTTACCATATCTTAAGCAAAGTTATTCTACGGTGCATATGGCGGAGAAGAAACGCCATATCGCGTTTGCATTGGAATCACGTAGTATGAGACAATTTGAACCCATATTTATTACCAGTGTTTTACAATTCTTCTTCAAATCGCGCAATCACGATTTTTATTATGTTGATCTTAATGGAAACACTAATGTGTAGACGAACAAGCACTTGATGTTTTATCGGAAATTGCGTCATTAAAAATAAGTCTATCTGTATTACCAATATGAATTACAAGCTTAAGTTACCAACACAAACCACAATCACTTTTAATATGTTTCATTTGTGATGTTTCTGCAGCCATGTATAAATCATGACAACAGTTCATAGTGCCTGTGAATATTCGACTATGACTATCACTTTGGATATTTTTATATTCAAAAGGATATTTTAATGAAAATTCAATTAATTCAAAGATACTTCAGAGAGATTAAATGCTCAGAAGTAATGGATATCTAATGTATAAACACATGCAATAACACAAACTGTATATTAAATTTATTAAATATAAGTTATTTGTATGCAATATGCAATAATTCCGGCAGTATTATAAACAAGTCTTCATTAAATTGCAACTTACATTGAATTCAAAGAGTAGTAAGCAAATTGAACACGTAGTCTGACATTAATATTCAGCAGAACGTACGGTCTTACTTTATTTGACATGTGACCACCTAGATCTTATAGATTCCAATGGTTTTATTAAACTACAAATTTTAAAATAAGTACTTATCACTTTTTTCGCACCAACGCTTTTTTTATAATGTTTCCTAATTTCAAATATA
This sequence comes from Parnassius honrathi, assembly GCA_018247895.1. NCBI lineage: Eukaryota > Metazoa > Arthropoda > Insecta > Lepidoptera > Papilionidae > Parnassius > Parnassius honrathi. The sequence continues at coordinate 9,005 of DWHP01000597.1, forward strand.
ACTTTAACGTCAGGCGAATTAGAGTGAGCCTGCGTTCTTTTTTTTATTTAGGAAAATGTCACGATTATATATTATCACGTAGGGCAATTTATAACTATTATAATGTAAGTACGTTTGTAACTTATAATGCAAATAACTCTATACTTGCTACAAACAAGCGTCCATTCAAATCAAGGCGCGGCACTCCTACCTTTTGCTTCGCTTTTGTGATTATAACAAAACGACCAGGAAACCTTTAGAAATAATCATTCATCATCATTTTACTTGTACCAGGAAATTTGTTTTTATGTCGAATTTAGAATTAACTATCATTTAATATACAAGTAAATTACAAATCACTAATGTTCTTCTTTTTTACTTATATTATGGGAAACCTCAGGCGATACAAAAAACAAAGGCGCTACTGACATTTCAAGTGATGTAAAAATAAAGTCAAAACCATGCTCAATTTAAAAGCTCTGTAAGAACTCATGTACACATATGTAATATAAAATCTTTTTCACCAACTACATGGTTTTAGATGCATATTTGTGCGTCCAGTTGTGATCTTTTACGGGCTGATAAAGAAAGAAAAAAAGAAAGAACATGGGTTTCAAAGTTTGGAGCATAGTTTTGACATCACTTGAAATGTACGAAGCGCTCCGTCTATCTTTCTTTGTTGTTCTGAATGTGTCACATGATAACCTCGTGAACTAAGCGATTAGAATACCTGGCTGTCGCTTGTTCTGGGGTCGAGTTGCAGCCGGAGCCAATATTTGTGCAAAAATCAATGTATGCTGCGTGAATTCATTCAGTGTTCAAAACTGTCAAACTTTTACAATGTTCTTCTTACAGCCACGTCGAGGTTGTAAGAAGAACATTGTAAAATTTGACGCCGATGAGGCCGAGTTTTACCGAAGAGAATAAAGATACTGCTTCTTAATGGTTTTTAATAACATGAAAGTGATAAATATTAAGCAAGGTAACAGTTCACCTAATGGTAAGTGATTGTTGTAGCCTATGGAAAACGGCATCTAACTTCAAATCAAAAACGCTACTGATGTCTTGATCCATGAGTGCTTAAAATAGAATAGGTACCTGTCTACTTCTAGCCTACACAATATAAGCAAAATACATGCGTTTCGCTGTGGGCTCGGCCCTCGTCTCATTTCTAAGACCCATAGAAAAGTAAGTCGCGTCGACCTAGTAAATGTTGGAGAACTTCAAATGGCCTCATAATATTTTTAATTTCGAACTAACGGGCGCGTGGAACATCAGCAATTTAAATTATAATTAACGATATTCCGCCGGAAAACATAAGGCATTACATATTTGCTTGGAAAATTAGAGTTATTTCAATGTAAGGTCACTGTGTAGAAGATTTTTACTCTGTGGTTATGGTTGACATAATACCTTATGTCAACAAAAATGGTGTGGTTATAGTATAACACAATATTTCCGAGGTTAATAAAACTCATTTTTCGGATTATTTTTTTATGGAGAAAATAGTCATGTGTATTTTTTATAGAATAAAAGTGTTAATCGAGCACACAGTTCGCCTGATGGTAAGTAGATGCTGTGGCCCATAGACATCTACGTCTATTCTCAATTAAGGATCAAAATGCAAATGCTTTGTTTTTGACTAAGCTGAAATGCCTCGTTTCCAGCAAAAGGGATCTTCGGTTCTCTACACTCACCATACAAAAAACAGCAGCATTAAGCTGCTATTTTACGCTGGTTTTGTGTGAGAGCCCTTCTTTCTCCAGTCGAGCTGACCTATTTGTGCTACAACCATAGTATAACTACAGCATGGCTTCTTGGCTTTACTACTTACGCATACCAATATCAATTAAACTAGACGTTTCTATTGTAAAAAGAAATGTGACAATGAAGTCTATTAAAAATTAAAAAAATGGATTCTGGAGCCTTCCAGGGTAATGCTCAGCTAAAATAAGAATGTACCTAACATAAATTCTTTATTTTTATCCTGCTAATAAAATAAATTAATTCTGTATAAAATTTTCGTCATTATTTTATGCAGTTCGTTTCAAAAGAAAATATTTTTATTGGGCTTCCATTAAACCAATATAATTATCACCCAAGAGCTCCTGCCGCAACCAGAATTGAGATCTTAGGTCTTAGGTAAAGTATAATTAATGGCTGCATAGAATTACGTGGCGTAGCAAAACTTAAATGGCGACAAGTAACTAAATCCTTTAGCAACATCTCCCGTTTTGAAAGGTCAGTAGACATTATATTCGATTTAGACCTTTACGAGGTGCGCCTGTGTGTCTGGTGTAACCCGTTATTCGAGTGCTTGCAATTGTGCAACGTCCGACCCACGGTTCATTGTCGACGCATTGGGACCACCGATCGATCGTATTATCCGACTGCGTATAAACCAAACTGCCTAGCGATGGCAAGAGGCATTCATACAACACATTTATAATATATTGTATGAAACACATACAATACATTTATAATATATTGAATTAATAATGCAACCTACTGTCTATTCTCAAGGACTCTAGAGCCTAGTATTTTACAGTTACTAACGTAAAAGAGATTCCATTATCAAACATTTCGATGTTTCTATTGGCTCTAACGGAAATCTGGCCTTATATTAATGGAACGTGAAAACGGAAATGAAAAACTGCACCTCTTATAAAGATAATTATTACGAAGATAAGTATATACTTATAGTAGATAACCATAAATCTGCTTAATATCAACTTATGTCTTCCACATATAACTTAAAAATAAAACTTTTTTTATCTATGAACTTGGAAAGCATTACGAGAAAAGTCACACCCATTAGGAAGACTCGTTTTACAACCCATCCATCCATATTTCAAAATATAAAGGGAAATCAGTAAACTATTCACTTACATTCGAGTATCTTAGGTCAATGCCAGCGGAAGAGCCACTCGTTCAGTTTGTGTAACGGCACAAGCCTGCTTGGGCAAGTGCTAAATGTCAACAAAATGAACTCGTCTTAAGTCAAGCAACCTCGCTCGGGTTAAGTTATAAAAATATTGTATACCGATTGGATAATTTTCTGATTGCATTCTGACATAACTTTTAGGTTGTTGACTTTTTGTTTTTATGAAAAAAAAAATGCACTTTTTCATTATTAATTACATATAATTTTATTATGTACTAATATTGTAAATGTACTCCAAATTAATAAAAATTGCTAAAAATGATTAGTTTCTAGTAAAAACGTTCTCGGATACTCTAAATTTACCATACGAAACTCAGCAGTATAAAACTGCTATTTTAAGCTAGTATTCTGTGAGAGCGTGGTCTTTCTCCGGTTGAGCCGACTCGTTCGTGCTGCTATAACATAGCTGCAGCATGGCTCTACCATTTATAAAATTTTGTAACAGCCCATATACGTTACTCAATTGGGCACGGGCCGCAGTTTGTTGTAGAAAAGTGTTCAATGATCTGCTCTGCCCATTGGATTTTATCTGTGCCGGATATATTCAAAACTCGGCTTACTATGAAATTTTGGGGTGGGCTCTAATCCTACCTGAGTTTTTACGGCTCTTGTCATCTATTTGATATTAAATGATAATATACAATAAGATACAAAATTATATTTTAACAAAAAAACTTGCATTCAAAAATAACGAAGGACACAGCATAATTAATTAATTAATTAATAATCGATGTGATGACCGGCAATGTGAAAATGTAAGCCCTTCTAATCGCCAAGACTTGCTCGTACCAGTCAGTACTAAATAGTAACATTTTAGTTCTGATTACCAGTTATTGTTCAAGGTCTCATGTGATGTAACTTTTTTAGTGAATGTTCCATATTTAAATAGTAATTTTTGCATAATATTTGGATTTAAATAATTTTATTTAATTAATGAAATTTAATAAATGCTTAAGGTTACTAGCGAGCTATGCGGAGGCCTATGTTCGGAGGTACCCTGTGTGATAGAATACGTAATGAAGACATCGGCAGTAGAACCGGAGTAACCGACATAGCCATCAGGTTCAGAAAACCAAAGTGAATATGCGGTAATGGGAAGTGGGTAATCAGGCAGGGGAAGGAAGGCTTTCTAAAATCAGTTTCCCACCAGTGTATAAAGCGTAGGGTAGACTCCCACTAATAGATGGTGTGATGACCTGGTAAGACAAGTCGATGGATGCAGGTAGCCAGAGGAGGCTATGCTCAGCATTGGCCAGTAATGGAGATGACCAACATCATCATTACAGCCTAAGCGATATAATCTATATCTAGCGATATGGATTAAGAACCTGCCCAGGCAACTTAATAACTATCCGAAAATTCTCGGGAGGTCTCACAATAACCTTTGAAATGTCTACCTGTCTACCAATGAATTAACTTTGATTTGAAACGAATTTCGTGGTATTTCTAACTTTAATTATTTTTGAGCGTTTATAATGACATCTAATGATATATCTTCCTGGTACTAATACTGATAAAAAACTGCGGTTGTCAACCCGATAGGTTATAACGCTATAATATAAATAACCTTTTGGTAGGCTATAATGGGTAGATAGATGGATGATACTTCTGCCAAGATGTCCCGCGTTACAATCCGCGTACTGGGTTTTTATCAGAGGTAATCAGAAAGTAATCTAGGTAGCCGCTCGGTATTATATAGGATGCACTGCTAAAGTGAGAGTATATTGGGTTCGTTAATGGTTTTTATTTTATGTTAGTGTAGTGCGGTATACCTCTCAGAGTTAGGCGAGAATATTCTAATGGAAATACAACTCATTTTATATCGATGCCATTTTCCATCGCTTCAACAAAGTTTTTTTTTAAGTTATTTATCCTTGGTCGTTTGAAAGTGCTTGTTGTATAAATCTCACTGGTCACAAGCTTGATTAAATACCCATGATCCGTGAAAACCATAATAATTTAGACAATGGAACTCTTTGGAAGGCCACCTTGAATATACATGTTGTTTAATTGCGCGCCTCGTTTTTTTTAGTTTTTTTTAATATGTGTTCTTATGTTTGTACACACTGAGCATATTTCACTGAAGATGTTTTTATTTTTAATTCCGTGCCTAGATTATTTCTGCGTTCCATTGTATTTTATGTGTAAGCTAATTTTGTTTTTACACAGCATATCTTTTATATTAAATTGCTACACGTTTTGAATATTTTAGTTATTTTACTCGTTGCTGTAAACAGTAAAATTTTCTTTTATATTGATTTTACGCCATTATAATTCTTCTTCCACGTTGGAATCAAACCCGCGGCTTGCAGGGCCCCAAATTCCCAGATAAACAGTCCCTGCGTACCGAGCCGTTAAATTTGTTCGTCGAATTAGATCTTTAGATTAACAGAACCGACGTTTTCCTGTTTTCCTGTTTTGACCAATGAGACTGTATGGAATATTTTTATGAATATTATGTATATAGTACATGTTAAGGAATGATAAAGATACTGCGTAAATCACATTGCACGTGACTTACCTACTGTTGGTGCGATATTTTATTTGGCCTGTCACCACATTTTAAAACAATTAAGGACACAAACACAACTATTAAAGATGCAAAGGAATACGAAGTTGCGTTATTATCTATGATCGTGAATCTTTAAATCTAAAACTAACTTAAGGCCATTCTATGATCTAAGTGAAACATCTGAAAAGAAGTTTAGATTTCTGCGTATTTTTACGGTCTCAGTAAAAATATATTTTCCAATTAGTTAGGTAGAGAGGTATAGAGATTGATTAAAAGAATATATTTATAATGTATAATATTTTAAATTCAAATTTATTTTTATAGGTATTTTATTCATACACTTAACGCTGAAATACAATGTCCATGCAAATACCTACTTAATAGTTGGCACTCTGTCGGGGACACCTGTGTCGTGCACCGTGATTGATTTACACTGTATGTGATGGTTTTACTTAATTCGTTTCGCGGTGTTTTACGATCGGATGATTATTGTATTGTTTGCAACAAAAACTTATTTTTTATCTCGATCTAAATTAGACTGCTCAGGGTTGAGTCACGAAAATCATTAGTATTTCTTATATCCTCCGACGAAAGTTAAGTGAACTCTACGCTATAGACGAGTTTTAATCATTATTATGTTTTGCTTTAGTGCACTTACAGGGACAAAGCGTTTTATCAGCCAGTGTTACGAATTATCAAGATACTATAACTTTAATAAATACTCGGTATTCAGTTAAAATATTAAAACGACATACTATTATGCCTGTTCACCTAATTTATTTTTGCAAGTATAAAAAAAACTTTATCAAATGAAAAATATTAGCAATTGATCACTTAATGTTGCATCATCCTTAGTCTTTGCTTTAATTCAAAATACACTTTGTTGTATTAGTCTTGATAAAGTGACAAAAGTTTAAAATCAATAAACCTGTTTATTGATTTCAAACTTTTGTCAGTGTCAAGATAAGCAAATGAGCCTAGTTGTCAGGCCTCAACTAAGAAGAAATATCCGTAGGAAATATAATCGATGTCTCATTTCATCATAGATGATCAATTTCATATGACATCCTGTTTATAAAAGAAATAAAGAAAGAAGCGACACCATCAGTAATTGAAAAAAATTCAATTACGGATTCATTAAGAGCCATAGAGTGTTTTTTTTTCTATTCAGTAACTAGTTGTTGCTTTTTATACATCAATTCAATTTTATTTCATATTTAGTCATTACATAGTTTTATGACAGTTCAGATAAAATTTGCGATTTATTATTTTTAAGACTAAAAGGGATGCATATATATCAAAAAGAAATTCTATCATTAAATATATTAATACACGTATTTCGCGTTTATATGTCAATTTTATTAAGAATAACCGTTGACCAAAATAAAAAATTTAAATAATAAAATTAAACGAATATCTAAAACGAGGGTTTCCTATTACAAGAATCTAAATATACGTAATTTGTAAGTAAAACATATTTTATAACGTAATTTTATATCGAAATCGTTGAAGTGTAACGTAGGTCAAAACTGTTCATCTTCGCTGACTGGGACTTAGCTACGTTACGCCTTTGTCCCATGAACCAGAATCTGCAAACCGTTCTAGCGTGAAGGATATCTACATCTTTACTTATTGTATGTTAAACATAGGTTTTTAAGTAAGGGAAAATTTTATATGAAGTGCTATTATTGGAATGTGTTTGCTTAAATATAGGAGCGACGAAGCTTTTTTAATTTTGGTATATTTTTCTCACAGGTATTTTAAAGCGGTTTTAAAAATAATGCGTGGTCTTAATACAAAAAGATTTACACGTCATCAAAAATAGATAATATTTCCACAGTCAAACTTATTTATGTATATATTGATTAAAAATTGAAGAATTTGACTTTAAAGAAGACTAGAACTTACCTGAAGTTAAGATCCTGCAAGTTAAGAAAGCGTTGAAAGTATGCAACCACTTACACAAATTTAAGAAAACTGAGATTCTTAGTTATTTTTTAATATGCTTGCGGTATGACGCTCGGCAATGTATTGGTGGTGGTTTGATAATGCGCTGTGTTTATATAGCCACCGGGTTTCGGAGGCGCGTCGCCTGCCATGCAAGTGATCTGCGTACAGCCATCTCTACATACGAGCTTTGCTCTGTAGCTTCGTGGCCATCTTCGTTGTTTAGTCTTTTTTTTTTTTCAAAACATCTTAAGGCGATCGCTTTTTTACGTAAAGTAACATGCCAGTGATATTAAATACATAGTTTTATAATAAATACACTGCATATAGTATAATGGAATAATTTAAAATAAAAGTTCTTGACAGTGTTGACAAAAATAAACTTTAGCATAACAGTATTTTGATGAAATATTAAGAAAAAGTATTAATGTCATTACATTCCTTTAAAAACTTTTTTTGGTAAGTAGCTTTTTTACGTAAAGCAACAAGCCAGTGATATTGATAACCTACATCGTTTTATAATTACAAAGCACATGGTATATTGAAATAGTTTAAACATTCAAATTCTTGATAGCGTCGACAAAAATAAACTTTTGCAAAATGGTATTAGATGTAAGGTGAAGAATGTAGTATTGAGGCAAAATATTAATATGATTATTATATTTCTTTCAAATACTTATAGATTTTTTACATACTTAAATAAAAAATTGTATTTCAAGACAATAAAACCTGTCTAACTTAATTGGTGTTTGTTCGATTTAATTGGGTGTATTTAAATATTTTTACATGAAAGCTTCGTGTATAGATAAATACTTAATCACGGTTATGTTAAAATATGTGTTTTTCGTGTTTTCGTTATTTTGAGCTTATTTGAAGCATCGTATTAGGGATTCGACTGATAAAATTTTAGTTTAGATATTTTCGCTACTTCTTTAAAATAGAGTGGAAAATTCTCGATATTAAAATACAAGATACGCTTTATGTGAAAGAATATCCCGATCAGTAACCGAAATGAGTAAGCTATTGTAGTTTATATATTTTTGGAAACTTACTAAACTTTTATTTGAGTCGCATAACTTGAAACAATTTTTTATGTATTGTAGGTCTATGTATAGTTAACTTAGCCGTGGTAACTCAGAGGCAAAGTGCTCGCGGTTAATTTTACAGTACGTGCGCAACCCCAGTTAGATCCGTGCCGGCAACAAAGAAATTTATCATCATCATCATTACGGTCCATCACAAAGCCACTTAGGCCGGCGATTGCCTCATATTGGAGGATTTTAAATTAGTTATCACGCATGACCATGCGGGTTGAAATCCGCAGTTTATCATTTTCAGTTAGACGTCAGGGGATGATTTAGGGGTAATAAATATATTTATATAATATAAACAGCAATATTCTTTTACAGACATCTATGAGGACTATGATAGCATTGTTTAAATTTAATACTTTTAGTTTAAATAACCGTATAATACACGTATTAACAATAATAATAACTTAAAAAATAAAGTATAGACATTTTATTGCTTTTCTGGTTTTTCAACATGTTTTTTGAGTGGTTGATTATACAAATATGTCGCTCTACTTGCTTTTGGAAAGAGATAACATAAAATTATTTCTCTCCTGAGTCAAGAACTTTATTATACATTTTGCTCGAAAAAAAAAAGTAACCGCTCATAGCTATTTTTATGTGTCCTGGTAGACGTTGTTTTTATCGAAACATATTATACGGTTGGCCTTATTAATGCAAGATGACAAGGTCCAGAGTAGCATTAGCAATAACATATAAAAAGTCTATTCTTTCAAATGATTATAATCTAAAACATCGGTTACCAGAGTCGTAACTTCGAACGGTAACAATAATGACAACATATTTAACCTTGGTCGTGCCTATTACGTGAAAGTTACTTAAAATATTTTAAAACTCCGATCGTTTATAGTTTATGTTAACTTCGACTGTTATCTCCATGCCGTCCAATTAATTAAACCGTAGAGTGCCGACATGAGTAAAAAGAGAAAGTTGCGATATCCTGATTTTCTGTAAGTGGTGTTTATAACACATTTATTTCCATTACGGTTATTAAAATTCTGACAAAAAATCTTGGCCGATTAAATGAAAAATATTTATGATTTGCCTATAAAAAGCTCACTGTTGGGTTCTGCCACAATTGAATAGATTTACTGCAATCGTAACTTTGCAAGTTGTAAACAGGGGACGGGTTTGTGATCACGGTATCCGTTTTGCTCTCCGCGGAGATTTCTGTCTGAAACGATAGGTGATTATTCCCCTGTTGAAAGATACAAGTCTTTAATGCGATTATAACGAACCCTCCGGGACGATGTGTTAGATTCTCTTTTCTAATTCATTGCAGTCTATCAATCCACTGCGGAATTCAAGCTTCCGCCGATATTTGCAAGAGCTGCAACGCTAGGCGTGTGGGTTGGCAACCGGAGCTCATCATTATCAAGAAGATGATGATGGAGCTTCTCTTGCCAACACAGAATAGAATAGAATGGTTTTTTATTCAATATAGATTACACCGTATTATGTGAGCCGTGGTAGCTCAGATGGTTAACGCTCGCTGTAAATATAACAGAACGCGAGTAACCCGGGTTCGATCCCC
>DWHP01000598.1:0-19008 GCA_018247895.1 Parnassius honrathi
CTTTGTAGATTATTTTGGGACTATTTAAAATAGCCTAATTCGTAGTATATTGTATAAAGTTGTAAATATTTTGTTATTTTCCACAAGATGTTTTTTTTACAAATTATTGCATGTAAAATATCCTTATAATCAAAAACTATCGCATAGTATAGTTTAAAGAGCAATTACAAATACAAAATATTTTATTTCTTTAACTAAGCGTACATAAAATACAGAATATTATTTAGAAGCAAATAATTGATGTGTAGTTATAATGTCCACCTTTGACTTTTTACATATTAAAATGCCATAATAAAATTTTCATTTTTCTGGTTGACTGTACACGCGCAGTGGACGCTATTTAATTTCATCTTTCGTGGCCCGACCTATAATAACGGTTGCCTTTTCGCCTACCGCAATTTTGTAGTAACAAAAGTAATTTCTTTACTTATTTTATTGTGCAATTATTTTTACATATAAAAATTTTATTCTTTAAGCTATCGTACAATAAAATATGGGTAATGTAGTAACGGCGTAAGAGAATCCACTACCCCATCTCTTCCTGTGGGTGTCGTAATAGTTGACAAAGAGAAATGAAACGGGTGATAAGCAGCAGCATATTCCTAATAACAACTCAAAATAAATAAAATAGTCGTAAAATAACAGAAAATGTGCCTACCGATACAATTCCTTGGTCCTGCGCTAAAAGGGATGTAAGCGTAACAGTGACGCTTAGCCACATTTTCTGGTAAAAATCTATCTGGGTCAAACACAGAAGGATTTGGGAATAAATTTTCTCTGCGATGTAGGTCGTAAATATGAATATTACAAATAGTTCCCGCCGGGACTGTGTAATTACCTGAAATGTAAATATGTAATAAGCGAATATCAAAACTTGGTAAAAAAGTGCGCGCAAAACGTTCGTTAAAATGGGTATTTTGTAAAAAGACAGTTACTAGTCTACATCAAAAAGTTGTATTCATGTTATTTTTTTAAATTTATAAATGGTTTCCTCTTGGGTGTTCAATATAAAATGAGATTGAGTTTGTTACAGGTACTTTTTATTACATGATATTTTATTTTTCGACATAGTCACCTTTTAGTGCAGAAAAAAGACATTCCAAGTAGCTTTAACTCGGAATATCTTTTTAACAAGTTCAAAATTATCTTCCTAAAGAATTCTCCTTTTTTTCTAGTGCTTCACTATCTTCAAACGCCTGTCCTCTCTGTTCCTCTTTTGATCTTTGAAATAGAAAGAAATCATTGGTAAACATGGAGGAGGTCCAACTATTTTAAAGCCAGCGTCTTGAATTGCGGCCATAACAACGGCGGACTTGTGAGTTGGGACGTTATCTGGGTGAAACAAAACAATCTTTGCAATTTTGTCTCGCCGAATCTCGAAAATTTCCGTGTTTGTTTCAATTGTTCCTCATCATTAATTGATACACATCATTACAATTCCTTGTCCATCTCAGAAAAGAAGCAACACTTTATCCACTGTTATGAATTGCTAAGTTGAGTTTTAAAATCAAATCTTGTGATCTTTTTTATGACTTTTTTAACCGTTTCATTGGTCTCCCCATAGATGGTCTCGATTCATCTGGATTCTCCCGACATTTTAAATGATCTTCAGACTCTCGACAAAACTCAAAATCTCTATACAAACTGCCGCTTTGTATATAATAAAAGCAGAGTTAGTAATTACACTGAACTTCGAAAATTTTTAATCTTTTCTGAATACTAATAAAGGATCCAAATTATGGACTCAGTAAAGTCCAATGCCAAAACATGTGTCAACTTAAATATTAAGTGCTCCAAATTAGTTACGTGTCAACAATGTTGTCTTTTTGTAGCCTATTCATTTAAAAAATAAACTCTTTATTTTCATTTTTATGTATATTGTCTGTTTCTACTGACAACAACCCCAAAATCCCGATATTTTCAAGTTTTATTGATATTTTGGTCTTCCGATCCAGCATTCCTATCTCCACAGCGAGTCATCTTTGGTGAATGTTCTTCCATGTTTAACTTTTGCACACTAAAGTGCAAATGTAGAATACGGCAGAGTATGTATTCCGTAAATCTTGATAATTTTTTTTCAAACGTAGACACTAAATGACATGGCGTAGTCAACATAAGTTTTATAAGCTTGGGCCCGATTCGGATGAAAGCGTACTAATATCTCTTAAGGGACTTTTAAGTATTACGTAAGCAAGCTTTCTATGATTATCACACCCCTACCCCTCTTTTATAAGTAAAAATAAGTAACTTGTAAACTGAGAGCAAAAGGTTTTGTATCAAGCAATATACGGGCCGGAAGTTTAAGTTCTCAGATAAGACAGCATATGAAAGAGTGTGAGTCAACAACAGTCGACTGAAAAGGTTGAGTCAACAACAGTAATGTCATCGGAAAAGGTGGCACTAACCAAGCTTTTGAGGAAAGCTGTAAGGCGGTACCTGTTTAAAGAAATAAAAATCTTAACTTGTGTATTACAATTCATATTGGACTATATATTGGATATTATTTATGTAAAAAGCTATTTTAATACCTTTGACAAAATTTGTGATGCCCCTAATTTTTACTCGTGCAATAAATGAAATGATTATTGCATAATATTTATTGAAAGTCATTCTTTTATTTACTACTGGTTCAGAAAAAACCTGTCCTGAGAAGAATCAGCAAGAAAACTAGCGGGATCTTTTTTAACCATATTTACAATAATTTTGTTTGAATATTTTTTAAATGAATTTTTATAGAACCAGCATAGTGGCGATTATCTCATTCCTAGGAATTATTTTCATGTACATAGTCTTTGATATTATAATAACACTTTTTATACAATTTTCCTTTAATAGAAAATTTAAACTTGTGTTACGACAAATTTTGTACATTTTCTAAGATTTTGTTGTTAAAGTGTACCCATCGCCACATAAATAAATTGCAAATTCTGTGGAGTCTAGTAACTAGTATTACAAGCTTATGTTTTTTCCTAGTATTTAAAGTACGAACATGTTTATTCGTATGAAAGCTACATATGTTCATACATTACATTTTCGTAAATATATTTCGATGCCGAAGTTAATATGTTTATTTTTTTAAATTTTTTTAAGGGACTCTTTACAATTTCGACGTATACGTCGTTCGTATTGTACGTCTCTCTTTTGCAAAACAAATAAGACTTCAATGTCAATCGCATTACCTCACAGCAATATTACATATGACATTACGCTATGAAACTAACTAAAATAAACTGATCTAGCTGTCTTAACATACGTGAGACTTCTTATCTTTCTTACAGCACGTGCTGCAGAACTAAGTCTGTCTACCAATTTACATATATGGGGGCCTCATTGAAGCTTCACGTCGATAGTAATACCAAGAAAAACAGTGGTATGCACAAGACTCAACTACTTCTCCTCATTTAAGATTACATTATTATTCAAATGTTTAAAATTAGGTATTGTATATATAGGGACGTTTTCCTTATTACCGTTTAAGAGCAAATTGTTGGCGTTAAAAAACAATAACCTAATTTAGATATAGTATTATTTACACTGTCTAAATTTACTCCGTGCCGTTTGAAATCCTAAGTTAGTGTTCCAAAGTCCATTTCCCATACAACTAGCGGCTCATTTTTGGGTACATCTGTAACTATTTATAACAAAATAATAGTATCAGGCGTTACTTTGCGGAAATCCATTATTCATCCAAGGTTGTTAAGAATGAATTTGCTAAGTTTCGCGTAATAAAATAAAATTATGTGTCTTACCTAATTTGAAGAGCACCTATCCTCCCTCAGTTGCGTGCACTATTCCACACACCACTACATTAGGAAAGACACACCACCGTCGATAATACGACACGTGTTTTGCATGTACACGAGGCATCCTCAGCTGAAGTCGACTCTGCGGCGGTTGACCGTAGGGGTAATAGTGTTCTGTGGGTTGACCGCTAAGTAAGCGGTGAGCTAAAACAGCTGCTATTTATACAACTCGCTGACACACCTAAACTAAGTGATTATATTCTCTTTGGACACACCTGCTCGCCACTTAAGCAGCAAGCGACTACGCCAATATATACAGTAATCTACGGACTATACCATGGGTTAAAACATTCGACCTATCACCGTCTGATGTATGCAGATGTGATTAATAACAAACCGCTACCAAGGGTCCGCGTACCCTCCTACCAGGCAACTAATCCAAACTGGAGTATTACGCGGATCTTAACAAATTAATTTTTAAAAACTTGAATTTATAACAAGATTCCCGATATCATAAAAAATACTTACTATTTAAAAGATATCGCAATGCGTAGAAATTTGACAATATAAGCCTTTTTTACTTATCTATACAAATAAATAAAATTGAAGTGTCTGTTTGTAATGTAAAAATAAAATCTTTTTACTTAATGCATATGAATGTGTTGGCTCGACCGGGGAAGGACCACGCTCTCACAGAATACCAGCGTAAAAACGAATGCTGCTGTGTTTCGTATGGTGAGTGTAGAGATCCGGAGACCCTTTTTTACTGGAAACGAGGCATTTTATCTTAGTCCTCAGGGGTGACAACGCATCTACATTTCGGTTCTTAATCGAGGACAAATGTAGATGTCTATGGGTCACAGCATCCACTTACCATCAGGTAGATTGTGTGCTCGTTTGTCACCCTTATTCTGTAAAAAATATGAAAGTATATACGGTATTTACAACAAAAAAAAACCAGTTTTAATTCTTTTTTCGATTAGGGTTTCGCACTAAAAACTCTAAAGCCATGAAATCTAAAGGTAGTAAACCACGTAGATAAAGTCGCGGGAAACAGCTAGTATTTTATAACATTAACCTGTGAGTTTCTTGAATCAAAATATTTTACAAAGTCGAATATTAGCACGTCAGTCAGAGAAACCCAAAAACAACTTTTTTGAAACTTGCTTTATCACCAAAATTTTTATTTGGCTATGTTATGCAATAACTTTGAGTATTAAACCAAAGGAGACGGCATCGCAAGGCATACCGCTCCGTAAGGCCGGTCACATACATACGGAATCACGTTTAGGGATTCCGTTTCGGAATTCCGATTCGGGATTCCAAACGCAGCAAGTCCATATAAAATCAATGACCCGCCACACACTTACGGTATTTTTCCGTACGAAATTTTGCCAGCAAAACGGGATTCCGTATGTGCGTGACCGACCTGTTTGTTGCGTTTCGGAATTCCGAAACGGAATCCGAAAGTGAATATTTTTAACATAATATTATCGTTAAAAGTCGTATTTTATGAATATTTTTGTAAAATACCAAGTGCTGCCAGAATAGTTCATGAAGTGAAAAATAAGCGATTTTAAAATGAATGTAATTTACTACACAAAATAAATATAATAACAAAAAATTATTTCATATATACTAAATCAGTTTGTGATGAATAATAATCATTCAGGTAACCACTGACGATACGTCCATTTAGTAGACGTCCAAATGGATGCACTTCAAATAAAAATTTATCCAGATACGGTACCATTGACGATACTTCCATTTAGACTCATGGCGTCACTTCGAACTTGGTAGTCGTACGGAACGGAAATAAATAATAATACTTTACAGACGGCAGCAGCAGCGTGTATTTCATTAAAAAGACAAAAAAAAACCTAAACGGGGCAATCCATCGTAGTCTTCAAAGATCACAACGCATCTATATTTTGATTCTTAATTGAGGATATATGTAGATGTCTATGGACCACAGCACCCACCACCAGATGAACAGTGTGGTCGTTCGTCACTCTCATTCTAAATATGTTGACTGAGGTAGAAACTAAAGTAATCAATATATATTGGATATTATTCATTGTAACTATACGTGGTAGAGCACCGTTGCATATTATGGCTAGCACAAATGGGTCGGCTCCAATGAAGAAGGACCACGCTCTCACAAAACAGCATAAAATAGGAGCTTAATGCTGCATGTGGACTGTGTACTCATTTGTCACCCGTATCACAGCGCGTAGTGTACATAATAAAAATATATTTAATCCAATACACGGTTTATGTTTGACAGAGAGCACATGTGCCACCATCAATACCAAAACATAAACTAACACAATAACTTCCAAAAAATGGACGCCGGTTCGCCCATTCACTGACAATTCGGACCGCTTCCATTTGGCGTGGCGCACGACATTGACGGACGGCCGTGAATGACGTCCATTTGGACTGTACGCACGGATTTCAATCCGTTTGGAAATCCAGAGTGGGATGAACTCCATCCAAATGGAATATGTTTTTACCATTCACGGAACGATTTAGGACGATTACCACTCCATTTGGATTAATGGACGTATCGTCAGTGGGTACCATTACACATCCATTTACTTCGTATAGTTAGTTTCATCATCCGATAGACTTTTTCGGGATAGCCCTCGCAGTCAAATTCGAACGAATGCTTGCATACGGAGTATAGCGCAAGTGTCTCTGGAATCTTCTTATTTTTTGCATATACGGCATTTCACTAGAAGGTTTCACTTTATACAAAGTACTCTGTGACTAGAAGCTTATTGCTGTTGGAAATATTATCTTTTGATGAAGCTTGCGCCATCTAGAAGGCATTCCTTGTAAGAATGTAGACAGTGACGTCTAGAGGGTAATCCGAAAACTTTCTCTCAACTACCTCAGATAATTGTATTTGAGAAACGAGTCGCATACGCAGAGATTGACTATCACAAAGAAATTCCGTACGTATTTAAGAGATATCACTATATGAGTATATCTGATATGGAAAGTATATGTATGCAGTTTGGAGAAATTAATCAACAATCAACGTTATGATCCGTTAGAGATTTGAATTTAAAGTTAAACACAGATTCATTTTGAGTTTAATATTTTTTCAATAATTAATTTAATAAGTACTTCACATATTATAATGTTTATAGTAAATATTTTTAATGAAATTTTATTATTTAAAAAGATATGTAGGCGCATCTATAAAATGCCGGTTGGATCTCGTGACTAGTTGGAATTGAGGGTATATCGAGAAATCCTCTTTCGTTTGTGTAGTATAAAGTTCAGTGCAGGTGCAGAGCGCGAAAGATTCCGCTTGAGTCGTTTCATGAGTGAAGTCATTCTACGCGTGCTAAGATAGTCGTTGTTCTATCCATTTTGGTGATTCTTCCGGTGCAGGCAAGGAGGATGGTGTTGCTGGTCCACGCTGCGTATTGCTTAAGTTAGCTCGATGAAGGGGCTTTGCACGTTCGGTCCACGTTGCATATTGTCTGAGGTGGCTGGATGAAGGGGCCTCGCATGCCCGATCCGTGCAGCATATAGCCTGATGCGGTTGGATAAAGGGGTCAAGTATACACGGTCTACGCTGCGTATTGCTTGAGGTAGGTAGATAATAGGGGCCTCGCACGCCTGGTCCACGCTGATTATTGCCTGCGGTGGCTGGATGAAGAAGCCTCGCACGCCCGGTTCACGCTGCATATGGCCTGAGGAATCTGGACGCCCGGTCCGAGGAATATTGTACGATTGCCGGTATGTGGATGAAAGAGTTACGGACACCCATCCACAGTTCAAGTGACTTCTGATAAGTTAAAAAAAAGTGGCCATGTACACCCTGCTCACGCCTTTAGTATTAGACCACTAAAATAGAGAGCTGAATACACCCAGTGCACACTTTTAGTAGTAGTAGGGAGTGGGCGTAACCCGTGTCGCCACTAAAATGCCACTAACACGTCAATTCACACGTATAAATATCTACACGAGACGTGTTTTGACGTTACAATCATTTACAAATTTCGCATGCAAATTATTTAGAAAATGCCAAATTGCACGATATTTACAAATAAATATGTGTTAAAATCCGTCTGTCAACACAGCGAATCGGGTTTGTAGTAGGGATTAACTGATAACACGACGTAATTGCTTGTATGTGTGCTCCCAGCGACGCCTATTCTCGTAGAAAATAAGGTTGACAGCCATTCTATTGTGTATTATAGTATTCTATGAGTAATACTGACTGAAAGGGACTTATAAGCCCGGATCAGTCCACAATGATCGACCTAAATGAAGTCGAGCATGGTCGAGCATTGTAATATTTAACGACAACGTGTCGATTTCTGTTGGAGGCGGTGATAACTGTTAGACCGTATGCTAACGGCTTACTGTTATCCACAAGATGACATGTGATAGTCAGGGTTTAGGAGAAGGCGTGGTACTGTGCCGCTCGATCTTTAATGGAAGTATGCTGTCAACGTAGGACGCCGCAGACAGATTATTTGATGCTGCTACCGGCTGGACTGAATTTGTCTTAAATATTGTTAACTTTTTAATTGGTTGTAAGAAGTGCTTGAAAATCAAGCTTATTTTAATTGACTGACTTGGCTCTATTGAATGATTGAGGGCCGTGTAAAATTGCAGTTTCTTGCTTCATTTTGTTTTGATCGTGTCAACGGCCATGCCGTGGCTGTAGCTCAATGGTAAGTGCGGTGCGCGTGTAGTGTTGATAAAGGGTTGGTTTGATGGTCGTTGAGACGTAGCGAGGATGACTGAGGATGGAGATGAGTGTTTGTGAAAGTAAAATAAAGTGTAGTGTACATTTGTTGTATAAGGAACGATTTAGAATCTTAGATATTTTTTTGTTATGGTTGGTAAGGTTTCCTTTAAATCGATTAGTGTGTAGCTGTTCGAAGGAACAATGTCGTCAGGGCTAAGCACTAGCGGCTAGTCGAAAGGACACATCCGTTCGGTTCAGTCAGGTTAGTCGAACAGAGTTCAGATAATAGTATAGTCCAGGCCAGACTCAAGTGGTTGGTCGTAGGGACATACTAATTTTGCGTGTGTATAAGATGGCTTGAGAGAAAGGTTCCATCCGGTCCACGGGTGGTCGAAGGGACGAACGCTTTCGATGATTGTATGATTGAGGATACTAGTACATCTACAACAGTATGTTTTGTTATAGCGTATTACTACTAACGACGCCTATATTTTAGTTTAGTTTAGTTTACGACACGCTGTTTTTCCCAACTTCACGTCTAAGCGCGTATTTTGTGTGTGGGCAGGAATAATGTGATTATTCGAGCCATGATATCACCCCGAAGAAGTTCAACAGTCCTTTGATGTTGCAAGCAACTTCGGGGAGGGATTCCGGCGTTCCGAGATGTTTAGCCCTGTATGAAGCGACCTATGGACATGTCAGCAACACGTGAGCCTCCGTTTCTTCCTCTCCCATGCATGCTCTGCACAGGGGGCTATCAGTAACACCGATGGTAAACAAATATTTGTTAAAAGAGCCATGTCCTGTGATAACACATATTACTATACTGAAGAGCTTGTAGTACCGCCATACTGTCGGTCAGTATTCAGATGCAATCAGCCTGGAAGACTGTGTTATGGGTACGCAGCGGTGTGCATATGTGGATATTAAGGTCTTCAGAGAAAGCCCCAGACCCCACACCTTCATTTGTCTTAGAACTATCCGTGAAAACTCTAGCTATTACTACTACTAATCTAGCTATTTGAGCTATTTTGGTCCCAATCCTTGCAACTGGTCAGTTTCCTTCAATTGTATCCTGTAAAATTATTTTGGGATCCTATCATACTTTGCTTGTAATATAGGAATTTTTGAGTAAATTCTGTCAATTATATCTGTATGGGGGACTCTACTCTTACTTAAAAGATTTAGGTCTTGAGTCTAACGGCAGCTAAAGTTGTTTCTTGTTGTTTATGTAGATGAAGCGGTGTTACCTCCAGTATAGCCTCTAAAGCTGCTGTTGGTGTAGTTCTTATGCAACCCGTGGCAGCCACACAAGCCAATCTCTGGTAACGCTGAAGCTTTCGTATAGTGGTGGTTTTATTAGTTTAGGCCAACATACCAGAGAGCCGTACGTAATCATTCAATTCGGCCCACTTACAGTTTTGTACAGCCACAGTATAATTTTTCGCGTCAAACTCCATCGTTTGCCAATCATGTTTCTGCATTGCCAGAAAGTGAAACTAGCTTTGTTGATTTTGTTTTCTATGTGTTTATTCCAGTTAAGTTTACTGTCCAAGGTAATACCTAAGTATTTAACCTTGGAGGATAACAAGAGTTTTGTGCTGAAAAGATTTGGAAGATGATAGTTACTCAGCATTTGTTTTTGTGTGAACATTACTAGAACCGTTTCGTTTAGATTAGCAGTTAGGTTATATTCCCTGCACCATCTCTCCACTATACGGAGAGCCGCTTGGGTTAGGTCGCACACAATGCTTGCTGTCTTTCCAGAGACCAGTACTGTCAGATCATTTGCATAACCGACTGTGTAGAAATGATGAGTTGCTGATGAGTTCATTAATGACCATATTCCACAGGAGAGGTGAGAGAACCCCACCCTACGGGCATCCCGATCGACGCCTATAGTACCGTACAAGTTGTACAAAGAACCGTATATCCATCTGTGTGTGTTTAGTGGGAAGATCCTGTTGTACAGTCCATGTTGTCATATGATATGGTGACTGATCGAAGATCGCTGCCACTCTCAGAGTTACTCTATGCTGAATGTATAGTGCGTTACGCTGTCCTAATATTGGTAACGATAAATTGCGTAAGCAATAGAGCAAGTTGAACATCAGCTCTCACACTTACCATTTTTAATAACTAACGCTATCCGGTTATTTCCCACACAATTGGCTTATCGTGTTGTACTTTCTGACATATATATTTTTGGGTAAATGTGTAAGTTTGTTTATATATGTATGTATATGTGTATATTATATGTTTTACTTTATTATATTTTAGCAATTTATATAATTTCATGTATTAGTTATTTATATGTTATTATATTGAATGTATTGTCTATAAATTGCATGTACTGATATTATATTATGTATGTTGCGGCCCTGAGTTGCCCAGGCGAAGGTCGACTGGATTGGGGCCCATAGGAATCCAAATCGGCGGACAACAAAGGGACGAGCCCAATGGCTTATGGAAATTTATTATATAATGATGGATGCACAAGCAAACACAAAACTTACCTAGTTCCGGAGTAGGTTAGACCCCAAGGCGTCGTCAGCGTGATGTGAATGTAGTGTGGGTGTGTATATGAAAGAAGGTGTGTGGGGCGTTAGCTGACTTCACCAAGCTAGGCGGACAAACTCGCCGTCACTGCACCGCTTCCACTGCGCACTCTGCTTCCGGGCGCCAAAATCCAGTCTTACGTCACTTTACACAAAACTATAGTCTAACAGTAACGCAAACTCCTATCAATTCATAAAGTTTAGAGTTCAAACGAAAAAGTAAATTCACTTCGTACTGTATCAAAATGCTACGTAAGCTACACATCAATGTCAAAAACAGCACAAAAGTTTCTTTAATCACTGCAAATAGCACGCTCGAATCTTCTAGACTATAATACTATAGCGATTTCGTGCGATATCAAAACGTCGCGCAGACAACTAGTCGACACAATTAACAGCAAATGAAGTTAAATTAATCATGCAATCTCAAACAAAGACCTAGTCAAGTATCTTAATAGACTAACACTATAGCGGCCGATTACTTTAACGAATTTTTACTTCGCGACGCGACGGAACAAAGGCTGCCGGTTCAGCCGACTACTAACAAGAGGCTCACAGGCGCGCGCAACAGGAACTTGCCGCGAACTGTCCTAGCCTCGCTTGCAACGCGCCGGCGCAAGCGATTCCCTCCCCGCGCCCCCGCTCTCAATCCGGTTTTCAATCGGGCGCAAACAAGTAGTATCATGTGATTAGTAGTTTAGTTACGTTAACTATTTAACTGTTAATGTACGGTTTATTATTTACTAGACCACTCCGGGTCCGTCTAGCTAGAATCTATTAATGTGGTGTTATTTAGATTAAGATAATCAAAGACCATTGAATATATCGGTTTTTTGTGTTTTTTTTCTTCAAAAAAATACTTTAAGATTTTCGAATAAAATATAGCCTAATAGATAACTTTCCTCGCAATGCCTTTTACCTGTTCGTGAAGTTTCATAACCATCGGTTCACACATTCCGAAGGTTAGTCCGACAGACAGACAAACATTTTTTTAAATATCTATTTTTTGTATTTAAAAGGACTTTTATCCTACAAGGATCCGTGTCGTAACGTACTTTCATCCTGTTACACAAATCCTAAGTACTATGAAAGTAATATGGAAATTAATGACTTTGCTACCGCCGTGTGTGGTTCCGCCTGTATGTATGAAGTCGATAATGCTATAGTGAAATTAGTGCATTGGTTTAACGTTAATAATCTACATTTAAACGGCAATAAAACTAAAAGCATTAAATTTACAACAACAAATGTTAATAATCCGAGTACCAATGTGTTTTTAAATGGGGAAGAACTGAGTCCTGTTGTGTCTGCTATTTTTCTTGGCATCACTCTCGACGCTACGCTTCAGTGGGGCCCCCATATATCTAAACTAACAAACAGACTAAGCTCGGCAGCTTATGCTGTAAAAAAGATTAGAGATCTCAGTAGTGTCGAGACAGCTAGATTAGTTTATTTGAGTTATTTCCATAGCATAATGTCATATGGAATTTTGCTACGGGGGAACGCTGCTGATTAAGAAACTATTTTTGTTTTGCAGAAGAGGGCCATTAGAGCTATTTACAACCTTAAACCGGGAGCGTCTCTTAGAGAAAAATTTAAAGAAATAAATATATTAACTTTGGCCTCTCAGTATATCTATGAAAATTTTATGTATGTTCAAAAAAATAAATATAGTTTTGGTAAAAAAAGTGACATACACTCTGTAAACACTAGAAACAAACACAAGTTGGTGCTTTCAGTTTCTCGACTCCACAGAATCAGTAATTCATTCTTGGGGCAATGTATACGCTACTACAACAAAGTCCCAGAAAATATACAAGGTCTTACTATTACCAAGTTTAAATATTTAATTAAACAAAAACTGTATAAAAAGGGTTACTGTGATAAAAATGAATACATGGTTGATAATAACCCCTGGGAATGAGGTGGTCGCTTCCAAGCTGTTTCTAAAATAAATTTTGTAAATGTTTTGTGACCATAGTAAAATAATTAGAAAAACCTCCCGTTGGGTTTTTGCTGGTTCTTCCCAGGAAAGAGGATTTTTTTTCAAACCAGTAGTAAAATAAAAAATAAAATTGACTCAATAAGAATTACTTGTAATCTATATTGAATAAAAATTGTTCTACTCTATTCTTCAATTGTTTTCATGCTTTTATGAAACGTTTCCAAAAGTCTCTTTACGCTATCTCTGTATACATTCCAGGAGGTCGCTTTTGGATCCATAAAAGCAACAGTTTCATAAGCTGGTGATGCTCCGAGCACAAACTTAATATGTTTCTGATCAGACGTCGTGTTTTCACTACCAACATGTCAGTCAGTTATCCGTTCCATACACACTCCATTAGACAATCAGCAAAGAGAAGAGTTGGGTGCTCAGCTGTAGGATGTTTACAGTGTTACTATATATTATTAGTATTGTAGCCACGTATACAGCAGTACCTCACGCAAGTTGCCGTCAGATTTAGTGAAGCACTTTCTGTTACGCTACTAAAGCTCCGCGAGTTGAAATTAAAGTACAGGTACACGAGTGCAACCAGAACGACAGTTATTCGTCGCTTTATGATTTATTGTTACAGAAAACGAGGAAATGTAAACGAAAGGTAATTTACAACGTTGTTGCAAAACATAGACCCATTTATTTTCACTTTAAGCCATTTATTCATTAATTCTCGTAATCAGACGCGGATCACGTCTCTCGCGGCGCACCTGCCAAGAACTACGCAAATATTTACGGTAGCACTCTGATTACACATAACAATTTCCTCCGGATGCGGTAGTACAGACTTTTTTTAGATGTACTAACTACTTTCTACTTACGACAGCCTCGATGGTCTCGTGGTCGTAAACGTGGCTGCTGATGATGAGGCGTCGGTCTCGTCGTTTTTTAAATAAAAGTGACAAATGAACAAACAATCCATCGCTCGTAAATAGATGCTGTGGTCTATAGACATCTACATCTATCTTCAATTAAGGATCTTAATGCAAATGGAACCCGTTGGAGCCTTTTCCGTTGCCTTGTTTCCAGTAAAAAAAGGTCTCCGGTTCTCTTCACCCACCACGAAATATTTTAAGCTGCTGTTTTACGCTAATATTCTGAGACAGCGTGCTCCTACCCCGGTCCAGCTGATCTATTTGTGCTACAACCATAACATAGCTGCAGCGTGGCTCTTCTACTACCAAGTCTCTGTTGAGACCAGCTTTCGTCACCGATATCGATCTGGAGGATATTACTTTCTAATGTTTTGTAGGACGTGACGGTGGATTTGTTTTATATTATCTTAGTCTGGTAACAGTGACTAAAAGGTGGTACCTACCACCAAGTCCTTAATACTAAACCTAAATCTCATGGATTGGACTCGGCTTTAATCGCAACGATCCACCTGTTCATAATTACTATTTATAGGTAAAAGTGTCAAAGTATCACTGTCGGTTAGCGCGATCTTGAAAAAGGTTTATAGTATTTACGAGCAGTGGAATAGGGACAAGTCATATTTACAATAGAATAAAGAAGGCCAGATGATAAATATGTTGTTGTAAAATTAATTTATTATATTTCAATATATGCACCGCGTTTTTAGAAAAAAAGACTTTTATATGTTTTTTATTCACATTTTTACATTATCATCCAATTCTGAGCTGTGTTCAATGTTCCAAGTTTCTAGTTAATCAAGAAGTTAGTTTAAAATTGATTACTAAATTCGATCGAAAGCGAGTTAATAAAACGTGATAAATTGACGAATCCCGCACAAGCAAAGTATTTGTATGGCCCACATTACTGTTCCGATTCTGCATATATCTGAAACGTATTATGTCTTTTTGCGATTTATATATGTAAGCTGTCCCCGTGACACAGCACAATTTTTTATTGTACGGGCAACGTCTGTTAGGGAGCACACGAACATCGCTCGTGTCATCACGTGGTGGTACTGGCGGAAAACCTCCGAACAGGAAAAACTGCATACAGAGAGCTTATGCAAAAGACGTACATTGTATCTTTAAAAATACGTAAAATACGTACGTATTGTGGAATAACATTATTTACTGATTATATTTTTTGGACATGTGAACGAATGATCACACAGTCTACCTTATAGTGAGTGGATGCTGTCCATATACATTGATATCTTTACTAAAAATATTGTTGTAATAGTATATATAATTCTGTGGACATATGAACTGGAATTACAAGCTTGTGTTAGTTTCTAACATTTAAAATATGGCATATATTTGCTTATATCAAAGCTATATTTTTATTTACGTAAATAAATTGCAAAGCTTAAGTAAATTTATTTATTTCTTTGAAATTATTTGAGAGACTTTACAATTTAAGTTATAACTTTCCCGTACGACTCTCTTTTGCAAAACAAATATAAATAGCTTCAATGTCAGTCGCATTTCTCCGTAGCAAGTTTTATAAAAGAGATCATGATATAAAGGTAACTAAAATAAACCAATCTGGCTGTTTCAACTTTGGTGAGATTTTTTATTGTTCCTACTGCACATGCTGCAGATCCTAGTCTGCTGGCTAATAAATTAGATGGCGTACGGGGGCCCTATTAGAGCACCGCAGCAGTAGTAAATTCAAAGAAAAACTGTAGAAAATAATCATGGTTCCCCGTTATACAATAAGATTGACACCCCTTCTATTGTGTATTGTAGTATTGTATGCGTGTAATCTATATACATTTAAATAAAATTTAAGTGACTGTCTGTAGTGGTGCAGTAACTGGCTTCTATTAAGCTCAGTATGTTATACGCGTGCTGTTAAGACATACATAACCATTTTTGAATTTTTTGTCTGTCTGTCTGTCCGGCCTGATCATCGGGGCAGCCGAACAGATTACGAGGAAACTTTACGAACAATACCAGGAGGGATCTAGCTCATATTGTATTCGGAAAAAAGAAATTTATAAAATAAAAAGGTCTAGATATAAGATTATAAGCTAAATTACGTCACATCTTACGCAAACGAAGCCGGGGCGGTCACTAGTTTTTATTACGTTAATATTTTGATCGTGATCGCTACTACCATTATAAATGACTTAAACATTTTGTTTGTATAGCAATTTGTTCAATTACTTGAATAATTGTCCTTTTCAGAAATATTTTGAAGATGAAGTTGTTAACAACTTCATCTTCCGACGAACGAGCTCGGAGGTCGGGGCTACGATAGTAATCTGTGAATACAGATCATTTATCAAGTATATATTCACAATGGCGCGGTTGATTAAATTAATGAATATTGCTATTTAACACTGTTAAAATTTATTAACATTTTTTTTGTTACCTATTATACATACCGTTCTATTGCATCATTACTTATTTGTTGAACCAACTCTCGGATTGGGGGTGACTAAATCTAGACCAGTTCAATCTCCAGTAGATAAAAGTTTGCACGTTTACCGCTAAAAAGGATCCCTTTGTTATATCTCCTCAGTTTCAAGGCATTCCACCGGCGCAAAGAAGCCAGTTTTTCGGTCTTCTACAGGATGCATTTCGGAGAGTGTGCCCATGAACGGTTCAACGGAAGGAACCAAACGGTTTGCTACGTCGTTCGTCATGCGTACAGCAACGGAGTGGAATAAGTTGCCGGCATCTGTTTTTCCATCCGATTACAATGTGGGAGTTTTCAAGGCAAGAGTGAAGAGGTTTTTGTTAAGTCAGTGCGCTTTACCATCTTAAGCTACATCATCACTTAACATCAGGTGGGATTGTAGCCAAGTGCTGGCTTAGAAAAGTTAAAAAAAATCTCCCTCTGCTGCTTCAGCTAGCATCGGAATCCTCGGCATCTACATATATGTCTACATAATAGTGTGCAGTTTTCTGAGTCACTTGGAAGGGAAGGCCGAATTGGTCTCTAAAAAGCTTGGCGTGCTCAGCAGAGCGAGACAGTATTTCATACCAGCACATCGCTTGCAACTTTACAAGGCGTAAGTTCGGCCTCAATGGATTATTGTTCTCATCTTTGGGGTGCCCCTCCAGTGCCAGCTCCGTCCACTTGACTGCATCCAGCACATAATGGTTCGAATCGTCGATAACCGAGTTCCTTCTGATTGGCTCGATTCACTAGCGCTGCGTAGGGATGTTTCATCTCTTTGAATTTTCTATCGCATCTACAACTAGTGTTGCGGTTTCCTGGTGTTGCGGGTGTTCATGGGCGGCGGCCGTCACTTACCATCAGGTGAGCCGCATGCAAATTAGTTCATCTCCCCTCTCCTATAAAAAATAATTTACTTCGTTATATTACAGTAATTGTCGTTACAATGGCAGGATCAATCGTCGTTTTTATGTCCCGGGAATCCTCAAGGTATGTACAAGTGCACCCACACAACATAACGATTCGGTTTCTATCGCTAAATAACTATACGATTCCCTTCAAACTGAATTGTCGGCCAACTATTGACTAACTGCTAAATCAGTATAAAGCTCACCCACGCGCGCAAACTTTCCAAACTTTTTAGTCGGCTGACTCGACCGATAGCTTCCGTTTGCTTTCGCTTCGAGCTTTGGCGTGGGATGATTGGGCGTGTGCTTCATGATGGCGCTGCTTATCGAAACGTCTATATATTAAATTTGATAAAGAAAGTTGTCAAAAGACACGCGTTCTGAAAAAAAACTCTCAAGTGGACACTGATGTGAATGAAAATTAAAATAAAACCATGACTTAGGTGGAATGTCTCGTTTCCAGTAAAAAGTTCCTTCGTATTATTTGGTTATATATATATATATACGTACATTTCCGAAATAAAACACCTATATACACTTCAATATCCGCTTTTCAATCTTTTAAGCTTTGATGAATGACTTTACCTTATCTTTAAATTATATCATATTAATACTTTAATCTATAGATACATCTTTTTACAGGTATAAAGTACCACTATATATAATACCATTTCAAATCAGTGGACGAGCAGATTTCTCAAAATTTCATGATGAAGCTACTTCTGGTTCTTGTTGGTGTTTTTGCCTTTGCTAACGCAAGGTCCCTCCAGCCAGAAATACCAGACTACAATACTGCTTATGGGTACTTAAAGAACTACGGCATTCCTTTAGCAGAAAGAATAAGGAAAGCCGAAGAAGAATACCAGAATGGCCATATAAGGATTGTTGGTGGTTCATCGGCCAGTCTGGGACAATTCCCGTGGCAGGTAAGCGTGATTATTTCTTTATTCATAAAATATTATTAGTTTTTAAATACGACGGCCAACTTTAGTAGAAAAATGATTTTACAATAGACAAATATTTAAATAATTAATAGATATATAAGTTTATTGAATAGGGGGGAATTCAACCCAAAATTTTTAATTTATATTGAATATATTGTCACTTATTACATATATTTAATGTTAAATAATTTAATTTTAACAATAATATATTTTTTTATTTTAACCAAAATATATAATGAAATTAGTTAACATAAATCTCTAAAATATTTTATTGCAACGCCCGTAAAAGTTTACTTAGTGGCACGTACCAACTAAAATATATTTTACTCGTAAGATCCTATTGTGTACACTTAGTGAGCAAAAAAATCTACTGCTGTACACAGGTCTCTACCATATATTACCTCATAGTAAGGGTAATTTTCTATAGTAACCACGCTTGACAAGCGGTTTGGAAACCACATTTTTTTTAAGCCGTTATCAGGAAGACTCTGATACCCACTTCCCGCTTCAGTTTCCCTCTGTCACCTCTTACGACAACCACGTTATGAAATATATATGTAGGCGCATCTATATAATACCGGTTGGATCTAGTGACTTGTTGGAATTGAGAGTATATCGAGAAACCCTCCCACTCGTTTGTGCAGTATAAAGTTCAGTGTAGGTGCAGAGTGCGAGAGATTCCGCTTGAGTCTACGCCTGCTAGGATAGAGTCGTTGTTCTGTCAAGTTGTGTTGATTCTTCTGGTGCAGGCAAGGAGGATGGTGTTGCTGAGAGGCTGTGCTGTATTACGTTGAGATGGGTAAGGTTGCTGTTGGTTTGCA